>JAJOOS010011550.1:0-34570 GCA_029582725.1 Solanum chiquidenum | reverse complement strand
ATATTATACTAAAAGTGGGAAGCCATAAAAGTAAAAGTTGAAATACTATTTTGCCCCTATCTTAATTCAAAATGTTACAAAATATCTAAGCAATTAAATATTAAACAATAATTATATCATATTATATTATATTAAATACTAAAAATGAAAAGGTGTTATAAAAGATACTATTTTGCCCCTATCTTAATTCAAAATGTTATAAAATATCTAAGCAATTAAATATTAAACAATGATTATATCATATTATATTATATTAAATACTAAAAATGAAAAGGTGTTATAAAAGGCATTTTAAGAATGTCTCTCCATTCTCCAACATAACTTTTGAGCTTTCTACAGAATTCTAACAAAACTTTATGTCTCTCCATTCTACAACGTAACTTTTGAGCTTTCTACATAATTCTAGGCGAACTTTTGACTTATAAATATCATGTGTATGAGGTAAAATTATTATTGGCAAATACATAAGCTAATTCGCCTTTCAAAGCTCATAAGAAAAAAGAATCTGATTTCATCAATTACAGAAAATGCTTAAGCATGGAGATCGTCGATTAAGGTAGAAGGTTGTAGTGGAATGTTCTCTTGCCTTCCGAAGGGTTTAGGCTTAGTGGTGTCTGTCGTAGTAGTACTTTTATTCCTGTACTGTTTTGCTTTTGCTTTCTACCACCAATTATTTTTATGATGTTTCGGTTATTGCACTTTTTTTTATTGTTGTTGTTACTGTTTTCGTAATAGTTGTTATATTATATTATATCCTCTTCACTGTCATTCTTCTTTTTCATATTTACTTTGATTTGCTATACTCGACTCAAGTTGAGGGTCTTCTGAATTGAGGTAAGTTTTGTGCACACCCTACACTCCATAGACGGATTTCACGAGATATGTTATTATTATAAAATAAATAGCTATAAAATCAGACAATAAATTTATACGTTTGGGCTGAATTGATAAATGTAATATTTGGGCTGAATTGATAAATGCAACATTTGGGCTGAATTGATAAATGTACATCTATTTTGCTTTGTTAGCAAGTTTTGTCGAGGAATATGTTTATTCATCCTGTTTTAGCAGTTATTGATAATTTTTAAGATTTATTTTGTCTTTAAATTTCAATTCTCTTAGTTGATTTAGTATTTAGAGTTAGATGTATTTACATGCATTTACAGTAATCTAGATCATGAAATTCAATCGGCATATTTCTATATACCATTATGGGGCTATATGATATTGATTTTCTTCACGTATTTATTGCTATATGATAATTGTGTTTGTCCGCTTTTTCGAGTTTATTTCTATTCAACAAATAAATAACTAAAGTAATGAATTACAGTAAACATAATACAAGTTCAAATTTTAAATGGTGTTTCCGTATCATAACAACAAATATTTTCTCAAGTGACATAGATTTTAAAATACATTTTTGATTTATTATTTTGTTACACAAATTTTATAATAAAAGCTGAAAATATATATATGCAAAGCATGTTCCATATATATATGTATGTATGTATGTTATGGTGTGTGAAGCAATGAATATGATGTCAAGCACCACTGGTAAATGTTGTCTTTACTTTTATCAGAAATAGGTATTATCTTATTTTGGAGAAAAATATGATGCATACTTCGTTATACATAATGTGCAAATTATAGGATTTGTCAGTGCAATTACTTCCCTCTCATGGTCTATACCTTTTGTTTTTCCTCGTTAAACTTGTAGCATCCAAATTCCGAATATGATTAACTTATTGATTCTATATTTATTTTCCATCTATAATCTATATGAATAAAGTCTTACGAATGATGTGTATGTTGTATTTTTCTTCTATTTTTGTGTGTGTTTTCTCTATTAGATTTCACCAATCTAATTTTTATGATTTTTTTTATCATTATCGTAAGTCTGTATTGATATTTGTCTCATATTAGTCATTTGTGACTTTATTGAAAGTGTGTTAACTACTAAACAAAATTTAAAAATTACCGATAATAGCTTCAACGGAATTGATTTACTGATGGTAGCTTCAAAGGAATTGATTTTAAACATTGCAATGTGCCCCTCATTTGGTGTTTCTTGACGCACATTAAAAAAATATTACTCACTTCACACGATTTGCATAAAAAATTTATTGTTCTAATGAATCTATAAAAATTCACATAGAACACATGTGTCCAGAGACTAGTAATATATATATGTGAGCATTTGAAAATATATATTATTAAAACTTGGATACAGTTATAATTTAAAACTTGTACTATTATTAATTTGTGTGGACAAAAATTCTACGTAATTAAAAACTAAAACACATTTTAAATTTTCAAAAGATATTAAAGAAGAGATTGTGAGCATAAATATTAAATTCTCTATCGATAGATTCATTTTTTCTCTTTTCATCTCTTCGAAAGTCGATCATTAAAACTTTTATATGGAACAAAGAAAATAATTTTTTGATATATTCTATAATACTAAAATGTCATGCACTGAGCCTACACCCTGAACACAACTGGCACTCGAGAACCATTGTTGGCCTCAAGTGAATCCTTGATCTGGCTCAACTCTCAGCAGAAGACTTACTCAACATAAGATGAACTCAAATATAAAGTTTTAACTCAAATGATTAACTCAGAATATAATAGAAGACGAGAGGGAGTTGTTCGGATGGTAAGCACCCCTCACTTTCAACCCAAAAGTTGCGAGTTCGAGTCACCAAGGGAGCAAAAGGGGGTGGGAGCTCCTAGGGAGGAAAAAAAAGAATATAATAGAATATTCAACTAGCCAGAAATAGGCAACTCAAGTCTTTAAAACATACTTCTCAAACTCTACTGTCTATCTATGAAGCCTCTAAATGACAAAGATGGAAGTCGGGACAAGACCCACGACATCCTAACAAAGCTGGAGAAAAGTAAATGGAATCCTCCGGAAGCAAGAAGGCTCACCAAAGCTAGCTCGAACTGATACTACTCCCAATAATATAACTCATGCTCATATGTTTAAAAATATGTCATCATCCTCAAACTTTAAGATTATTACTCAAAAGATTCTCTTAAAAGAGATAGTGCTCAAAACTCCTCATGAACTCATTTGGAAATCGAAGTTTTCTTTCATTTTAAATGTAAAAATATTTACTCTTGGGAATACTTAGTTCCTATATATTCATTTTGAAAAAAATGAAACTCAACTCTCCTCATCCTCATCCTTATTTACTCAAGTCTTAAAACAAATTATAAATATTTGTAAAAGACTTCTCAAATAGGGCTCATGCCGAATTATGGACGTGAACGACTTAATTCAAAGGTTTCAATAACCATATATAGAACTCAATACTTGAAACTCAATAACTCCATAACTCAAGGACTCAATGATACTACTCATCTCAAGAATACTTGACTCATAGGGTTCATGCGGAATTAGGGGCATAAACAACTCAACTCAAGGACATCCATGTATAACATGTGGTAATCCATAATTAGGAATATAATCTCAAAGGGATTAGGACCTCAATACTCAAGAACTTAGAACTCGAAGATACTCATCCTCTCAAGAACACTTCATTCACAGAGTTCATGCAGAATTATGTACATGAACGACTCGACTCAAGGGTCTAAATGGCGATATAGAACTCATGTGTACGACTCTTCTCATTCTCATACTTACTTCCTCAAAACTTAGCTCAAATCAATAGCTGATCTCAAGGGATTCATAATTCAACTCAAAGACTTTCTTGAACTCTACTCCTAACTCTTTCTTGAATTTGAATTATGAATTATGAATTAACGAGTTATGATTTATGATATGAAGGATCTCGTGATGATTAAATGTAGTTTAGAGTAGTTAGAATCAGAAAGGAGTGAAGGTACACTTTAAAAGAACTCAGACAGGACAAACGACGGCAAAAGGACGGGGGCTGGCGATTCTGGAGCACTGAGTGGCGCGGGGCGCCAATCCCTAAACTACAGAACTTCTTTTCTGGTGCACTGCTGGCACGGCGCGCCAGTCCTTGCCCAGATATTTCCAACGAATTTTCTTCCTCAATTTTTTTGGCCCTAATTCACCTAGAATCGAATGGTTTCTCCCAAACCCTCTTAGATTCATTTACCCAACTTAATTACATGAAAATCTACTCGAAAACTCTCAAGAACAATGCTCATTAACAAGATACGATTGCCTCAAGAACTCAACCAACCATCATAATTCAAGAATGAAGAACAACACCTCAAGAATTTCATCAAGAACCTCAATATACTCAATCTCATGGATGAATTTGAAAATGCAAACTCATGATTGGCGTGTGGGTGAACGAACCCAACACTATGAAAACTTACATACCTCTTAAGGATCAAATCCTTGGCAAAATCCCTCGAAGATCGCAAGAATCTTGAACGCTTAAAGCTTTTCTCCCTTTTTCTCCTCTTGAACTCCTCTCAAAACCCCTAAGCATATTTTATGATTGTGAAAACTGACCCAGATCAGTTTAGACCCCTAAAATATTTCTAAAAATGTTTAAAGCTGATAAGGCAAGGGAAAGACCAAAATATCCCTCATTAATTCGGGTAAATTTCCTTAACTGGACATATTGAACTCAAACGGGCATATCTCCCTCATCCGAACTCGGATTTTAGCAAACTTGCCGGCGTTGGAAAGAGAACTCAGAGATATTTCATTATATATCTTATGGGTCTCCTAAATCATACTGTGCTAAAAGTTATGGTCATTTGAAGTTGACCCAAAACTTAAAAGAACTTACGATGACTTGGATGAATTCTCTTTAGTTCTTTTTGGAACTCAAGGTGCTACATCTAGTGATCTTAACACTTAAGAAAATCTAAATTACTCGATAAAATCTTACTCACAATGAAGAATGGTTCGAGTCTTAACTCAAAAAGTTTCCGGAGTTTTACATAAAATCCTTAAATTGAACTATGGAGTAGAAACTAAAGAACAAAAAAGTTACAACTAACCTTTTGAAGTTGTTAAAGAATCCTAACATAACTTTTTGAAAATGTCACTATGACATAACAAAACATATCCTTTGCAATATAGAAGAAATGCTCGCACAAAGGGAGGGCTTTAATTAATCAAATTGGAAGACAAAATTAAACTCTATTTTTAATTGTGATAATATTTGACAATAATTAAATAACATTTGTGACTGCATAAGCTTCAATGGCCTTTTGGTTAATTGGTAGACCAACTTATAGATATTTTTTTTATAGAAGACTATCGTACTTTGGGAAAAAGTAAGGGATTGAGTTGGTCTTCCTAAAAAATCAGGATAATAGAACGTCTCGTTTTTACTCTTGGCTAAAAGTCACTCCCCTAAATGAGAAAATTACCACTTTTATGTTCAAATGAGTGGAATTGTCACGGGCCTATTTTTGACTGACTTACAAAACTCATCAAAGGCTCAGTCTTAACAACGAGATAGCATTAAGGTGCAAGAACAAAACAGTCCACAACAACACACAAAGTAAGCAAGTAATAGGTATACAGACACCATTTCTTATCAGAGAACAAAAGAGAAGTAGAACAGACAAAGATACATCTACACATAATAGATAGATTGGATCTATCTTTCCAAGTATTAATTGTTGATGGGAATAGTCACTTTAGGGTCATCCCTATTTTTGTTTTTTTACAGACTAAGTTTAATTTTTTATTAATAAAAGGCCATCATGGTCACCAAAAAAATTTTATTTTTAAAAAAGAGTAAGCAAGTAATGAAAACAATAATAAGGGCTTGTGGGAGGCAAGTGTCAATTTTTTGATGATATATTTCATAGGTAAGTTATAAGTAAATCTATCTCTTAAGACTTATACAAAGCTGAAATATAAGCCTACAAGGAAAAGGGATGAATTCCCAAGGAAAAATGCTAAATAAGGTAGTCTTGAAACAAGGAAAAAGGTTGGTGAAAAAGTCAGTCAAAACTTTGTTGAAATGGCAACATGTCCCTTTCAAAAGCTGTTTTTTGGTTCTCTCTTGGAAAACGAATAGACCAAGGAATTTATCGGCCTCCAAGCTTGTCTAAATAATCTTCCGAAGCTGGAATGATATTGACATTGTATTTGTCACGATCCAAAATATACTCTAGTCGTAACATGGTGTATAGGACCCCGAGAGACCCTATACAAGTCACTTGGCATACATCATACAAGATAATATAATTTAAAGAGTTCAAAAGATAGTTATATATCATAAAGAGTTTGACAAAAGCGGAAGTCGAACATAAGTCTCAAAGCCATCTAGTACATCATAAGGAAACAGATTGGGACGTAACTCATACATCACATACAAAGTCTGAAACTGAAATGACAAAAAGCTATAAAAGTGACATTGTCCTCGAAGTATGAGGACTCACCAAGTCTTCAAATCTCTAATGCAATCAACCAGCCACGAACATAAGGATAAGAATCGTCGAGCCCTACATTAGTGAAACAATATAGGCACAAGTATGCATTAGTACATGGAATGTACTAAGTATGAGGGGAATGCAATAAAATATGAGACATGATCATAAGGGGACATAATCGAAAACATGAAATGTATGACCAAGTTAAAACCTAGTAAAAATCATTTAAGAAGATTCATAAATCATAAACATGGTCAATGCATCTTTAAATCATAAAGAATGCTTCATAAAACATAACTTAGTTCATTTTGTGAAAAGTTTACCATTAACCGACATATAACCATGCGAGCTATAACATGGAATCAAGTATTTGCTCCACACCGAAAAGAGGTGTCCTACTTGCCAAGGTAAGGACCATAAATCTGAGCTAAAGTGGATCCACTAGCTAATGTCTATCTAAGACAAACATCCTATGGTGGCACATAGTTATGGGATAAGGAGATTTCTACTAGAAACTCGTCCTCAAGCTATGAAAGAGTTTCCATTGTAATATCCTCTAAGTGCTAAGAATAAATCTCACAAAATAGTCATTAATCTTAACTTGTATTATCATTATGGGACATGGGTAATCACCGCTTGTCCTATCATCCATGGAAGGGCACATCAAGTAGTCATTCCAAGCTAGAGTCATATTATCATCCATGGAAAGGTACAATTAAGCAACCAATCAAAGATAGAAACAACATAAGGTAGCTCCTTGGACCATGCGTGACAAAACCTTTCACCATCTATGATATTTTGATCATAATAGTTTTATAAGACCCATAGTCATTAAGTTTATACTAGAAATGCCCTACTACCAATGGAAGTAGTTTTGAAAGCATGATCTATAATCGATCATTGATGATATTTCTGGATACCATATTAATCAAGATCTCATTTAGGAAAATAGCCTGAAAAATATTGAGGGAAAATCTAGATTTCATTCATGTCATGTGGTCAAGCTTCATAGAACATATAGATACCTTCATATATAAGCTTACATAAGTCATACACCTTTATTTCATGAAAATATGCATGATTTCATAAAAATACATTCATAGGTTCAAGCTTCCTCATAAATTCATGTAAATTAGGGTTCATAGTCAAAATTCATAGATCAATGCATGGGTTCACATGAAATTTAGTTGAAAAGCATGTAATTAAGTAATCATCAAAATAATATCATAATAAAGCAACTGAATCCATACAAATAGAATCCATGAGCAATTGAGTGAAAACCTAATCAAATATTGGGCAATTAAATTGAAGAATTGAAGAAACTTTGGGGGCCAATGGGTGGATAGAACCCATTGATAAACTTCCTGCATACCTTGATTGAAACCCTAAGCAATGATGAAAAAATGAGACTTGACTTGAATAACCCTAACTTCTTTTTATTCCTTGATCTTCAAAGAAGATTTTCTTGGAGAGGATGAATTTGGTCAAGTTTAGGGAATTTAGGAGAATGAATTGAAATTGATAGTTTTAGCGCTTAATTCACTTTTATAGGTCTTGAAATAGGGTTTAAAACGACATAGTTTGGGTACCAAACACTCGGGGGAAAACCAAAATGACCCTAACTTAAAAGTTGATGAGGTGCCTCACAAGAGAAGCTTCACGGGCCGTATAGCCGGTCATGAAGTTTCATTTGCCCGACAGGGCTTCACTAAAACAAACATAACTTTTTATTGCATACTCAAAATAAGGAAAACTTGGTGGTGTTGGAAAGAGGACTCAAAGACCTTTACTTTGATAGGTCATGGTCCACCTAGTTCATTTTATGCTGAGAGATATGATTGTTTGAAGTTGACGTCAAATTTAAAAATGGATGGGTGACTTGTACGGACCCTTAAATGGTCCATCCTAGTCACCACGGGCCGTCTAGGTAACCCCTGCCTAGGCAGCCTTGGATGGTCGTTCACAATGCCCTAAATGGGTTGTGGACCCCTAAATGGACCGTTTAGGGTGCTGTGAAGGGTCCATATCCATTTAGAGTTTGTGGACTTGCCCGCTTTCCCTTTTTATCCCTTTCTCAAAGTTTGAGGTGTTACAATATCTCCCCCTTGGGAACATTCGTCCTCGAATGGAACTCAAACTAGCATGAAAAGAGAAGGAGAGAAACTAACAACCCAACATTAATGCAACTTCATCAAAATGCACATAACCAAAAAGGAACCTCGACTCCAAGCTAAAATATATTCAAAAAATCATTTCATTAGACATACATGAAAATCATACTCAAATGCATTTAATCATAAAGCAATCCATCACGCTAAATCATATCTTCGAAAATTAAAATTTTCAAGAGCATGCATGCATGAGGAAACATAGAAATGACTAAAACACAAGAATCCTAAAGAGTGAACCATGAGGGGCTAAGGCCTCAAGCTAGACCCGAAGATAGAAAAACGAGAAAGGAATACTAAGACATCACATCGCCTCCGACCTTTCATAAACCAAACCATAACAAGGAACTCTTCCAAATTAACATAGTTCAACTCACATATTTCAACCATGAAGCATATTATCTCCCCTTTGTGAGCAAACCTCACTAACCCTTTAAACCTATCTCCTTCAACCCAAGCATAAGACCAAAGTCTTAACAACCACGAAACAATTGATACACGTAAACACTTAAGAAGTTTCCACAAGGATTTCAAGGCCGACCTTAAACACAATAACCATACATAGAGTCTTACCATAGCCAACGAAAAACCCAACATCAAGCAATGCATAACAAGAAGCTAAAAGATCATAACTTACCAATTTCCCCATCCGGGGGACCCTCATGATCTTGTCGAGTTCGAAGTGTATAGAACCTATTTTGTCTTGGAGTACCCGAACCGAAACCACTAGTTGAACTTGCCTACCATCCCTTCCCGTAGTAAGGAATGGGCAATCTCTCATCTTGTGACAACTATCTCCACACTCAAAGCATGCAATTGAACCGGCTAGACACTTACCGCTATGTATTTTCCCACACTCCCGACACTTGGGCACCATTTTCTCACTAGAACCATTACCTCCACCAAACCTTGAATGTGCCAAATCACCATTATCATTTCTTTCCCTCTTTGAATCCCTAGTTTTCTCCTTAATCTTTTTCTCTTCTATTTGTTGTGCATGAACCATCAAGCGGGAGACATCCATCTCCTTAACAAGCATTGTGGTAAAGCATTCTTTGGCCACTAAGTCGGAAGCACCCGACACAAATTTAATCATATTTGCCCTTGGATCGACAACCATAGTTGGAACATATTTAGACAATTGCGTGGATTTCAAATTATACTCCTTCAAGGGGAAATAATCTATCAAGAAAAGCAACCTTAAATTTCTCTCAATCAAGAGGACCCGCATTTACCGCTCTCTTTCTTCCATTAGTTGAACCACACCCTTAAGTTGATAAGCGGCCAAATTCGTCTTTTCCACCAGCATCACTCCCATGATCATCAACATCGTATACACCTCATCAATGAATTTTTGAGGATCTTTCTTGACTTTAGACCCATGAAATTCCATAGGATTCATCCTAGTAGAGTCTCTCACTCTAGTTGCCATTGTACCGACATTTAGGTTCACGGGAGCCTTAACCTCCCTATTTGCTTGAGTAGTCATAGCTTGGGCCAATGAGTGAAATGCGGCTCAAACTCATCATTAGTCACTTGCTCAACCAAAGGGTCGATTGCACTTGGGGAACCTCTTGTCTCACATTTTTACGAAGATTCCTTCTCATGGGATTCCTTTGTGGAGGCATAGAAAAGAATCGAATAAGGATTAGGAGAGAGACATATAAAGTTACACTGTATTGCACGACTTTAGAATAATGAAAGAAGTGGAGTTTCCTAAACATATTATAGCCTCTTATTCATAAATGTGGTGCCCTTCACACTCATGAACAAGACTCTACTCGACGTGGCTTATGAGATATCCTAGGACCTTTCTAAACCTTGTGCTCTGATACCAAGTTTGTCACAATCCAAAGTACACCCTAGTCGTAACATGGAACATAGGACCCCAAGAGACTACATACAAGCCACTTAGCATAAATCATACAAGATAATAGAATTTAAAGAGTTCAAAAGATAGTTTTATATCATAAAAAGTTTGACAAACATGTAAGTATAACATAAGTCTCAAAGTCGTCAAGTACATCATAAGGAAACTGATTGGGATGTAACCTATACATCACATGCAAGTCTGAAATTGAAATGACATAAAGCTGTAAAAGCGACATTGTCCTCGAAGTATGAGGACTCACCAAGTCTTCAAATCTCTATGCAATCAACTAGCCACGAACGGAAGGATAAGAATCGTCGAGCCCTACATTAGTGAAATAATGTAGGCACAAGTATGCATTAGTACATGGAATGTACTAAGTATAAGGGGAATGCAATAAAACATGAGACGTGATCATAAAGGGGATATAATAAAAAACATGATATGCATGACCAAGTTAAAACATAGTAAAAAATCATTTAAGAAGATTCATAAATCATGAACACTATACCAAAAGAGACTTTTAGTGACAATAATTTTTTCTTTTAGCAGCAATAATTATTGCCACAAAAATATTTACCGGCTTTTAATCTATTATCATTGCATCCAATGTCGCTAAACGCTTTAGCAACATTTATTTAGAGTGTCGTTAAAGACTAATATTATATTATTTCCGCTATAAGTAAATACTTTTGGCGGCATTTATTTAGATTACTATTGCTGGTAAAATCACCTTAAAAATGTGATATCAAATATATTGTGTGGCTTGTGTAAATGCCGATAAAGAAGCAATGGATGACATATTTAACAACACTTTCATAGCATAAAAGTAAAAATCACAAGAGAAATATATTTTTTTTGGTAACTGATTTTTTTATTAATCACCCAAGAGAAAATATTACAAAATTGTAGCCTAGTAATAACTCTACTGGCTAGCCTTGTCTAAAGAAAACACATCTAACAAATTGCTAAGAAAACATATCAAAAGATGTACTTTTGCACTAATCCTCTAAAATGTATTGTTTATCCATCAAAAAGAGAGGACCAAGAAGTAATAGAACAGATCATCAAAATATTATCTCCACTAACCAAACAGTCGAAACAAATATATTCTTCTGGGTCTTCTATTGTATGTCATGAAGGCTCTGGCTTTTGTAGGGTCTAGGAATGGCAATGGAGCGGAGCGGGGCGGGTTACAGTGTGTGTGGAGTAGGGTGGGTTAGAGATTTTGCGGGTGCGGAGCAGGGCGGGGCGGATTTAAATATATTTTCAAAATTTATGTGGAGCGAGGCAGTTGCGGGTTAGCGCTAAAAAATCTTTTAATTCGCTGTCACAGAAATTTTATATCAGTTTTGCAACTGACTGAATATTTATGAATTTTTTTTGAATGGCCTAAAAGCTATAAAGAAGAAAAAATTATGTTACTATTTGCATTTTAATTTTTTGTTTAATACATCAGATGTACTAATTCAAAGCTACCAAAAAAAAAGATTATTGACATGCTTAAAAGAAGAGTACTATAAAGGCAAACTTGCATTTTAATACTAGGCAAACATGTAATTTAGCGTTAACACTTGACAAAATTCAGTTTTTTAACGAATTATGTAGGATGGGCGGAGCGGGGCGGGTTTATGCGCTGCGGGGCGAGGAGGGTTGAAAACAACAAATCATGCTAGGTGGGGCAGAGCGGGGTGGGTAGAAATTTTAGTAGGTTTAAGCGGGTTTGACCCGCAACTGCCCCGTCTCGCCCTATTGCCATCCCTAGTAGGGCCCTCATTCAAAAACTCGAAGGCATACATTCGCTTTGATTCTTCCAGACCTTTGATTTCCGTCACAACTTACAGAAGAGCAGGGGTGTCAATGGTGTACTTGCTTTACTCAATTGTGTCATCTAGGTGTCAGATGTTTGACGTTATCGCTAATATTGTGTCCTGCAGTATCTCTGAGCTACGAGTCTGTTTTGTAGCTAGTTTGCCCACAGGAACGAGATAATGTTCATATAAAAATAATGTTCGTTCAAAATTGATTCAAATGACGATGATCCACCTTATTTTTATATGTATAAGTCTCAAAATCTTATCAAATTAGCAAATCACGGTTCATAAATAATGTATTTGAATATTTTTTTTCATATTACAATTCTTATTTTCTTTTTTCTTTTTCTTTTTGTATTAAAATATATTTTATAAATGAACAAAGAAATTCACCAATATGACTAGTATGTTGTAGAAAATATATATAAATATAAACTTATAATATAATCATTTCAACGACGATCTTCGAACCAACCCATAAATTAGACTATAACATGGTTGATTCTAAAAATCTATGCACAAAAAATTCTAAAAAACAATGCAATCCAAGAGTTCCTGCTTTGAAAGAGAAATGAGAAAAGTAAGATTAACTGAGTTGACAAAACGTTCAAATGTTAAGCACAAAGACAATCCACAAAAATAAATAATAAAGAATACTGAAAAACTTTGAACAACACATGAAACAACCAAACAATCAATCAATAAGATCACATGACAAGAAAATGACAACCATGAAGAAAAGAAAACAAAAAAAATTACTCTTGTTTAGTAAAAAATGAAAGTAAGATAATGATAACTTATGGAGGTAAGGTTATTGACCAATCAACGCCATTAGCCATGGTCCAAAGTAAATTCTGATTGCCTATATAATAATCAAAATACTAATAAGCCAAAAATCACATAACAAATATAAGATTCTAATTTAATAATAAATTTCCTTTAAGTTGAGCCTCTAGGAACGAGTAAGGGGTCAGACCAAGTTCATAAAAAATCTTATATTCCCGTAAACCCCAATTTTAAAATTTCCTATAAGTATCAGTTGCTCTACAATCACACCACTCTTATCATGAAAATAATTTCACTATAATTTTTAATGATTGAATTTAGTTAAAGAAAAATTCTCATTTTTGGCGCAAAAATTGATTGACTTTATTAAAATAATAATGTAAAGATTGAATCGATCGACTACGAATAATTTAATATCTTCATTGTCAGTTATCACTACTTTTATCACTCATTATCTCTCATTCTTCTATTGAGAATAAGAACATAATTGAAGAAACCTGAAACTTGAATCCAAAAGAACATAATTGGCGCAAATGTTCTTTTCAATTTGTTATGAAACTGTAGACGTTTTGCTTAGCTCTCTTGCAGCTTACAGGACATATTATATTAGTTATTTTTTCCCGTGCAATGCTAAAAAAAAAAATTAATTTTTTTTTATTCTCTATCTAAAGTGCACAAGCTATGTATTAAAAAAATGCTACACATGTATGTACACTAAATATATTTGTTTCTAAAATTCAATTACTTGATTATACAAAATCCTTGAAGGTGCATAGGGGCTTGTATTATCAAATATATATTATTTTTCTTTTAAAATAATTTTTAAGAATTAAGTATTTCTCATTATAGCTTGAAAAGTTAGTGTTACTATAATTTTTTTAATAACATCTTTTATCTAGCAATTAAAATTAATATCTAATTTTTTTTGTGTCTCATAAAATAATATTTGACTGAATCATCTCATGATGTTATTAACGTGCAAAGTATATATGTTCTAGTATTATACTAAAAGTGAAAAACATCTAACATAAAAGTTAAAGTATGAAACTATCCTTTGATAGTTAAGTTTTACCCCTTGAACTATTATTTTATTTCCTTGAAATCATCTAAGAGAATTAATATTTGTTTTAGAATTCAATAAATTTTGATTGTACACTATATGAATCTAAACATTTTCAAATTTAATGTATTTGAATTTAATTTAAAATATTAGAATTTGAAGTGTCGAATGAATATAATATTTCAAGATCAAGTTCCTTCAATCAATTCACTGCAAAACTAGACCAAAATAACCCTATAAATTAAGTTGAGTGACTATAATACCTTTCAATTTATTGTATCGTTACAACTCACATAACAAATATTCTATTTGCTACAATTTAAAAATCTAGAGAATGTGAAGAGTTGCATACTGAGAAATTCATTATAGGCTAAGTTCACTTGACTAATTTCAGGATTCCGACTTAATTAAGAAATAATAATTATACGTTTAATATTAATTCATTTTAGGCAAAAAGGTTGGAAGCAACATTCATTTCCTTTTTCAAGTGGAAAAAGAAAAACAAGCAACTGAATCAATTGTATTTGGATGACTAGAAAGATTGAAATTTTCTTTAATCCTTTCTACTTTAAATTTATGATAATCATGTTGAAATAGTATCATTCTACTCCAATTACTTGTAATGATCGGGTTCCGTCGTTATAGGAAAGCCAACGAGAAAAATTTTGTGCCGGAAAACTTTTTCGTAGTAACTTGAAATTTTCCAACCTAGTCCAGATTTGGATGAAATAGGAGTCATTAAAGTCTAGGGAAATCTGATAGCAATTGGGTTGTTTAATTAAGATTTTGATTACATGAGTAGCTAGCTAAGACGTTAAGGAATCCGTACAACTTTACGGAATTGAATTCAGGTGAGTAGAACTCTCGAAATTGATCTTAGCGTGAACAGGTAGTTTCTGAGCTCCATTGGTTGCAGATGTGTTATGAAATAGGAGTTTGGAGTTCTTAAATCGACTCACTAGTCCCGTGCAAGCAGCTGTGGCGGAATTATTCCCACCAGGGCGAGGCCCTGTGGCGAGCTGGGGGCCGCCATAGCGGGACAGTCGCGATTTAAGTCGGAAATAAACCCCAAAGCGTCTTTATTCTGCAACTTTCAAACTTGAGAGCTAAGGAACGAACCCAGGGGTTTTCTTGATAGTATTCCACCATTCTTGAGGCTAAAGGTAATATTTTAACTCCCCGAATATATTTTTTGATCCGTAGAACGTAATCTAAATGGGTAATTATCGATGGAGAAGAGTTTTGATATGAGAATTATGGTGGAAAAAGCCCTAATTTGGGTCTTGGGATCATGGGTATGATCTAGGATTGTTAGAATTGTTAGTAATTCGGGTAATTAGTGATTGTTTATTGATTCCCGTATTATATTGTTTGTTTGTAGACCAAGAACAAGCGGAACGAATCTGGAAAAGGAAGAATCAAGTTTCTTAGGGTTTCAAGCTTGTTTCGAGGTAGGTGATGGTTGTGATTCTATGATTGTGTGATGTATGTTTGTTCTTGCTTCATTATAATACTTGCATGTATGCGAATGTTGCATTATTGATCACACTAATTGTAAATGAAGATAGATGAATGATGAATGCCATGAACCATGACTTGATTGTATGATTATAAGAATGTACTTTGTGGTTGTGATTGTGGCTTGTTGAATGGGTCGGGTGTTGCGTTCCGACACACTAACTTGGATCAGTTGCCACATTCCTGCATAAATATGGGATCGGTTTCCACGTTCCAGCATAAACATTAGATCGGGTATAACGTTTTGGTATGCTAACTGTTTGGGTTTGGGTTCCATGAGAGGACCAATGATTTGACCTAACTATGTATCTTGAGAAATGTGAAATTGTACGTTGTTCGTAAATGATGATGATATTCTATATGTTCGGTGTATGTATGTTATTAATATGTTGTTTGACTTATGTATGTTGCACTTAGTGTGATAGCCCCGTGATCCTACCAGTACACTGTGGTTGTGTACTGATACTGCACTTGCTCTTTCTTTGTTGAGTACACAACATCTTCAGGCGGCTATTGACAGACCTCACTTAGAAGATCAGTGATCGTCGTTCGAATTCAAGGGTGAGTTAGTTCTTACGGGCTGCCATGAGTTTTCTTTCTGTCTATGTCCACATTTAAGACTTAGACTTTCTAGTAGTTGTTAGTACATTAGTTTGGGGTTGTAACCCTTTTTGTTCAGACTTATGGATCTTGTTAGATATTTTGGTACATTGACTTTCAGGTTCTAGGTGTAATTTTTCACATTTGCTTTAGTTTATAGACTTTCGTTTGGAGTTTATGGGAACTCCATATTTCTTTCCTTAGCATTTAACTTATTTCCGTAACTTAAATGTCTTAGTAGTTTGATTAAGTTGGTTAGTTAATTAGTATAAATGATTCTCCCACCGGAGGGTTAGTGTGGGTGTCAATCACGATGGTCTGGGTCGTGCCAAAGTTGGTATCAAAACCTAGGTTCGTTGATCTCGATATACCAAAACGAGTCTAATAGAGTCTTGCGGAATGGTACAGATATGTCTGTACTTTTCTTCGAGAGGCTATAGGACTTTAGGAAATCTCTTTATTTTCTCTTGTCTCCTTTCGTGCTATAACTTGATTGAATTGGTATCTGATGATTCAAATTGATATCTAACCTCCTTCACTCTTCTGTCCGCAGATGGTTAACACTAGATTCAACGGCGTCAGACCCGTAGCTCCCGTCAATGCTCAGTTGAGGAATCTACAGTGAGAGGTTGTGGTCGAGGCAGGGGTAGATGAAGAGGTAGGGGTAGAGGTTGAGGAAGAATGGCTCCTATTAGGGATGGAGCACATGTTGAAAATATTCCCAGAAATGAGGCCCCTCTTGTGCATCATGAAGAGATAGAGGAGAATGTTGAGGTTGAAAATGCTGAGGAAGTTGGGCAAGAGGAAGAGGTACAGGCTGAAACTACATGTATTCCTTTTTAGGACCCAGTGTTAGCTCAGCAGATCATGTCATTCTTGAAAGGGTTAGTTGGTCCTGGAGTGCTTTCCTCTGTTCAAGCAACTCAAGCTCCTACTAATCCCCTTGTTGCTATCACTGCACCCAAGGTGGGTGGGACTGGAGGTAATGATGTTTTCTTCCGTCCTTTGTTGGGTTCTGTTATGACTGGTAATGAGCATGAAATGTTGACTAAATTTTTGAAGCTAAAGCATCTTGTATTTCTTGGTTCTGAGAGTGAGGATGCTTATGAGTTTATCTTAGACTGCTATGAGAGGCTTCATAAGTTGGGAATTGTCCATCAACATGGGGTTGAGTTTGTGACTTTTCAACTTCAAGGTGAGGCTAAGCAGTGGTGGAGAGCTTATATGGAGTGCAAAAATTCAACTTTACCTCCACTATCTTGGACCCAGTTTCATGCTCTATTTTTAGAGAAATATGTGCCTAAGACTTTGAGAGATCTCAAGAAGGATGAGTTTATGGCTTTATAGCAAGGTGGTATGTATGTGGCTGCTTATGAGGCCAAGTTCCATGTTTTGTCTAGATATACTACTCAATTGGTGACTACTAGGGAAGAGAGGATCCGTTTATTTATTAGGGGGCTAAACTCTGAGTTGCAGGCATTATCTGTTCATATGACCTCTGCAGGGAAGAGCTTTAATGAGGTAACAGACTTTGTTAAAAAAGCGGGTGAGGTGAGACGGTCAGGCTAAGGCATTGGCTAAAAGGGCCAAGAACTCGGGTAACTTTCAAGGTTCTTATTCCAAAGGGTCAAGGAGGCCAACACTTGCAGCCAGGCTAATTCAGTCCGCTATGTCCGCCTCTATAGGTAATTACTCGGGAACTCCACCTCATAATTTGATTCATGATAGCAAGGGAGCCGCACCTTCGGCGGGCATCAGGCCATCTTTTGATCGTACATGTTACAATTGTGGTGAACTTGGCCATATGAGGAGAGATCGTCCCCACTCGCGCATGATGGATTCCTCGCAACAGTAGACTAAAGCAGTGGTACCAGCGAAAAATAGTAATAATGGTCAAGGGCTTCCACAAGGTGGGCGAGGAGGTAATCAACGAGGCTGTAAGGGTAGAGAAAATGGTAATGCAGGCAGAGGTGCAGCGCAGCCAGGAAGGGAATTCACCCGTCAAGATGATAGGGCTAAGTGTTATGCCTTTTCGGGCAAAAATGAAGCAGAGGCGTCTGACGCAGTGATCACATGTATTATTCTTATCTGTGACCGGATAACTAATGTGTTATTTGATCTGGGTTCTACTTATTCTTATGTATCAGTGCGATTTGCCTCAGAATTTTCTATGATTTGTGATATACTTAATGCCCTCATCCGTGTTTCTACCCCAATTGGAAAGTCTGTCATAGTCACCCATGTCTATCATGCTTGTCCTATTTTGTTTATGAGTTTTCAGACTTGGGCTAATTTAGTGATTTTGAATATGAATGGCTTTGATATAATCTTAGGCATGACTTGGTTGTCCCCCTATTATGTTGTGCTTAATTGTAATACTAAGTCTGTAACTCTAGAAATTTTGGGAAGGGAAAAGTTTGAGTGGGAAGGGGTGTACAAGCCTAGGCAAGCTAAGATCATATCCTCCATTCAAACTAGGAAACTGGTAGGGCAGGGTTGTTTGACTTATTTAGCTCATATTCGGGATGTTGAGGTTGAGTCCCCATCTATTGAGTCTACTTATGTGGTGTCAGAATTTAGAGAAGTGTTTCCTAATGATTTGCCTGGTATGCCTCCGGATAGAGATATAAATTTCTGCATTGATTTAGAACCTGGTACTTGTCCCATTTCTATCCCTTCATATCGCATGGCTACGGCAGAATTAAGAGAGCTTAAGGCTCAAATCCAATAGCTCCTTGATAATGAATTTATTCGTCCTAGTGCTTCCACATAGGGTGCTCCAATTTTGTTTGTTAAGAAAAATGATGGTAGTATGAGAATGTGTATAGATTACTGGTAATTAAATAGGGTCACTATTCGAAACAAGTAGATTTGCCTCGAATAAATGATATTTTTGACCAATTACAAGGTGCATCAGTTTTCTCCAAGATTGATCTAAGGTCTGGCTACCATCAGTTGAAAATTAGGCATGAGGATGTGCCCAAGACGACATTTAGAACCGGCTATGGGCACTATGAGTTCCTAGTTATGCCTTTTGGTTTGACTAATGCGCCTGCAGCTTTCATGAGTTTGATGAATGGGGTGTTCAAGTCCTTTCTTGATTCATTCGTCCTAGTCTTTATTGATGATATTTTGGTCTATTCGAAAAGTGAGGAAGAGCATGCCGGCCATCTTTGTATTGTTCTGGGTGTTCTTGGGAAACAAAGGTTGTATGCTATATTTTCTAATTGTGAATTTTGGTTGACTTTGGTTGCATTCTTGGGACATGTAGTTTCAAAAGAAGGGGTAATGGTAGATCTTCAAAAGATTGAGGCGGTTAAGAATTGGGTTTGGCCTAGCTCTGTGATGGAAGTAAAGAGTTTTGTGGGAATCGCGAGCTACTATCGTCGATTTGTGAAGAGTTTTGTTTCTATTGCCACTCACTTGACAAATTTGACCAAAAAGGAGATACCATTTGAATGGACTGAAAAATGTGAGGATAGCTTTCAAAAGCTCAAGACTCTCTTGACCACAACACATATCCTATCACTACCGATGGAAGGTATGCTTCACATTCTGGTTTGGATGTTGTGTTGATGCAAGATAATAATGTTATAGCTTATGTCTCGCGTCAATTGAAGGTGCATGAGAGGAATTATCCAACACATGATTTGGAGTTGGCAGCGGTAGTGTTTGCTCTTAAGATCTGACGGCATTACTTTTATAGGGTCAAGTGTGAAGTATTTACTAATCATCATAGTTTGCAACATGTGTTCACCCAAAAGGATCTAAATTTGAGACAACAAAGGTGGATGGAGCTACTCAAGGATTATGATGTGACCATTCAATACCATCCGGGTAAGGCTAATGTAGTAGCAGACGCTTTGAATTGAAAAGTGGCGAGTATGGGTAGTTTAGCTTGCTTGAGTGTAACTAAGCGACCTTTGGCTAAGGAAATTCAGACCTTGGAGTCTAAGTTCTTGGGCATCTCAGAAAGAGGTGGGGTGCTAGCTAGCATTGAAGTAAGAGCCACGTTTATGGAAAAGATCAAGGCCAAGCAATTTGAGGATGAAAATTTGAATGAACTTAAGAAGAAGACTGCGATTGGTAAGGCACAAGAGATCACTCTTGATGCGGAAGGTGTGCTCAGTTTTAAAGGAAGGATTTGTGTTCCTCAAGTTGATGACTTGATTCAGAAATTGTTGACGGAATCTCATGGTTTGCGATATTCCATTCATCCGGGTGTGACCAAGATGTATCGAGATTTGAAGAGAATTTATTAGTGGTCGGGCATGAAGAAGGATATAGCGGAGTTTGTGGATAAGTGTCAAAATTGTCAACAAGTGAAATATGAACACCAAAGGCCTGCAGGTTTATTTCAGAGAATGCCAATTCCAGAATGGAAGTGGGAAATGATAGCCATGGATTTTGTGGTTGGTCTTCCCAAGACTTTGGGGAAGTTTGATTCTATTTGGGTAGTGGTTGATAGATTGACTAAGTCAGCCCATTTTATTCCGATAAGAATAGATTATAATGCTGAACAATTGGCTAAGGTGTATGTGAAGGAGATAGCAAGGTTGCATGGGGTGCCCCTTTCTATCATCTCAGATCATAGTACACAGTTTACCTCCAAGTTTTGGAGGAAATTACATGATGAATTGGGCACACAACTCACTTTTAGTACAACTTTCCATCCACATACGGATGGGCAGTCCGAGAGGACTATTCAAGTGTTGGAAGACATGTTGAGGGCATGTGTGATTGATTTTGGAGGGCATTGGGATAAGTTCTTACCTCTGTGTGAGTTCTCTTACAATAATAGTTATCACTCCAACATTGATATGGCACAGTTTGAGGAATTATATGGGAGGGGATGTAGATCACCCATAGGATGGTTCGAGGTTGGCTATGTGAAACCTTTGAGGGTTGATTTAGTGAAAGATACTCAAGATAAGGTGAGGAGCATCCAAACTACACTCTTAGCAGCCCAGAGTAGACAGAAGAAGTATGCAGATCATAAGGTGAGAGACATAACATTTCAGAGTGGTAAGAATGTTCTTCTTAAGGTATCACCCATGAAAGGGGTGATGAGATTTGGTTAGAAGGGCAAGCTAAGTCCTAGATACATTGGTCCATTTGAGATTCTTGAATGTGTAAGGCCAGTGGCTTATAGATTGACTTTACCTCCTAATCTATCTGGAGTTCATCCGATATTTCATATGTTTATGTTGAAGAGATATCATGGTGACAGAGATTATATCATTAAGTGGGACTCAATTTTACTAGACAAGGACCTCCAATATGAGAAGGAACTGATTGCAATCCTCGATCGTGATGAGCGCAAATTGAAAACTAAGGAGATTAAGTCTGTGAAGTTTAATGGAAGCATCGTCCAGTTGAGGAAGCTACTTGGGAAACCGAGAAGGACATGCGAGACAAATATCTCCAATTGTTCGTCGATTCAGGTACTACTTCATTTTATCTTTAGCTTGTTTTTCCTAAATTGTCACTTGGTGACGAGTGATGAGTAAATTGGTATCTATTGTAACGACCGGGTTCCGTCGTTATAGGAAAGCCAACGGGAAAAAATTTGGGCCGAAAAACGTTTTCGTAGTAACTTGGAATTTCCCAACCTAGTCCAAATTTGGATGAAATTGGAGTCATTAAAGTCTAGGGAAATCTGGTAGCAATTGGTTGATTTAATTAAGATTTTGATTACATAAGTCAGAAATAAACCCCAAAGCGTCTTTATTCTGCAACTTTTGAACTTGAGAGCTAAGGAACGAACCCGGGGGTTTTCTTGACAATTTTCCACCATTCTTGAGGCTAAAGGTAAGATTTTATTTCCCCGAATTTATTTTTCGATCTGTAGAACGTAATCTAAATGGGTAATTATTGATGAGGAAGAGTTTTGATGTGAGAATTATGATAGGAAAAGCCCTAATTTGGGTCGTGGGATCATGGGTATGATCTAGGATTGTTAGAATTGTTAGTAATCCGGGTAATTAGTGATTATTTATTGATTCTCGTATTATATTGATTGTTTGTAGACCAAGAACAAGCAAAACGAATCTCGAAAGGAAAGAATCAAGTTTCTTAGTGTTTTAAGCTTGTTTTGAGGTAAATGATAGTTGTGATTCTATGATTGTGTGATGTATGTTTGTTCTTGCTTCATTATAATACTTGCATGTATGAGAATGTTGCATTATTGATCACACTAATTGTAAATGAAGATAGATGAATGATAAATGTCATGAGCCATGACTTAATTGTATGATTATGCGAATGTACTTTGTGGTTGTGATTGTGGCTTGTTGAATGGATCGGGTGTTGCGTTCCAACACACTAACTTGGATCGGTTGCTATGTTCCAACATAAATATGGGATCGATTGCCACGTTCCGGCATAAACATTGGATCGGGTACCACGTTCCGGTATGTTAACTGTTTGGGTTTCGGTTCCATGAGAGGACCAATGATTTGACCTAACTATGTATCTTGAGAAATGTGAAATTGTACGTTGTTGATGATATTTTATATGTTCGGTGTATGCATGTTATTATTATGATGTTTGACTTATGTATGTTGCACTTAGTGGGATAGCCCCGTGATCCTACCAGTACACTATGATTATGTATTGATACTGCACTTACTCTTTCTTTGTTGAGTACAGGGCATCTTCAGGCGGTTATTAACAGACCTCGCTTAGAAGATCAGTGATCGTCGTTCGAATTCAAGGGTGAGCCATGATGAGTCCACAATTAGGACTCATTTAGGGCTATATTTTGATAGAATTAGTGTCCTCAAATGCATATTTTGTCTCAATAACTGATGTAAACCCTTAAGTTTCAGGTATTTGGATTGAGAGACAAAACTTGGACGCTATCAAGCAGAAAGGAACAAAGCGGCTGAAAGAACGAAGAAAAGACTTCCTGAAGATCGCCTAAACTATAAGGCGAGTCACCGAAAGGTCCTAAATCCCGCCGAATGTTCCAGTGTGCTGAGCCATGAAGGAGAAGGTTAAGTCTGCAATGAAAATGAGTCGTTGGTGCGACACCAAGCAGTTTCGCAAAGCAACATTCTATCGCCCAATGCCTCAAAACGCAAGAATGACGACGACAAAAGCAGAAAGGCGATGAACTAGACCAAAGGGCGGATCACCGAATGTGTCGGCGATCCCGACTAACTGCGCCGAGTGATCCTCCGCAGTCCAAATTTTCAAACATTATAAATACTTGTTTAAATTCTTAACTTAGTATCAGACTTTAGAAAGAAAAAAAAATTGAGACTGAGAATATTTCAGTTTTAGTTCTTAGAGTTTTTGGAGACATTGTGCTTGAACTTGAAGATTTGAAGATTTTCAATTCCAAGAAATTGGAAGTGGGTCTCGAAGAATCTTCATCCTTGACGTGTTTAAAGACTTTATTCATCGTACCCACTTGATGAAAACACTTGTTGGTATCGATTTCTATCTCTTTTTCACGTCTAGCTAAAACCCAAATTTTTGGGGTGTGATTTTGTGAATATGGGTTAAATCTACTGTTGGGTGTTGCTTATTGTTGGTATATTCGCTATTTAAATGTGATTTCATTTAGTAGTTGTGTTTGAACTTAATGGGATTGTAGTTGCAAATACGATTTCATCTTAGTGTTTTTGGCTTGCGCGAGAGAGAGGTTATAAAACTAAGACTACTAAATCAATAGCCGGTGGTTATTGGGTCGTCATAGGTTTAGCTCGAGAGAGTAAATCCTAGGCTTTTTCCCACACATTCAGCTCGAGAGAGTGAATAAGCTAAGGTGGAGGTTGTGCTTAAATACGATAACTTGGTGTTCTAGAGAAACTGAGTTGATTCGGGGTAGGTTGCTCGAGAGAGAATTTACCCCCACTAAAGTCTAGCCTAGTTACAAATATTCAGCAATGTACTATCAAAAACATCTACCCGATAGTGTTTTTTATCCCATATTCCTATCACATCCCAAGAATCACGTCTCTTTATACTCGCATCTTTGTATTTTCGTTGTTTTAGTTGTTAATCACTAAAAAAAAACCATTGATAATTAACATTCGTGTCAACCCCTTAATTTAGTATGTTTTTATTCGTTAATATTTACAGCTATGATTGATTAGAGCTTGATTTTACTTTTCTATTAATTTTCGAAACCACTCCCTGTGGGAACGATCCCAACCCTTGGTTGGGCAATATCACTACACGCGATCGTTGACACTTGAATCGAAGTAGTGTCCTGATACGTGAAGTCAAAATGGAGCCGCTGCCGGGGAGTGCTGTTATTTGAGAATTTTTAGTTTAGTAAATTTTTTGTTCTTCTTAGTCGTAGTTTACTTACTTACTTTTTAGTTTTGTTTTGCTTGTTTGTGTTGTAACAGGAAAAATGAGTATAAAGGGTGAAGACATTGACCAAATAGATCACCCCCTGTTGAGGTTGTTGAATCTTAGGGATAACCTTTTAACGTTCCAGCAATTGGAAGGCAAGGCTATCCATGATATGTGGCCAAGGTTTAAGACATTACTAAAACAATGCCTGAATCATGGACTGCCAGACAAATTGCTCCTGGAATTTTTTTATCGAGGTCTTGGTCCCGAGATTAGAAGCGCGGCCGATCAACTGTACGTGTGGTGTTTGATAAAATGACCATATGGAGTAGTAGTCAAGTGTTTTGATGGCTTGATTAAAGCAAACAAGGAAACAAAGAAAGGCCAAGAATGGGCCGACTTGTTGATTTAGCTGAATGATCTATCCAAGAAGGTAATGAAGTTGGAAGCAACTTCCAACAAGAAGAGCAAATACCTTCCCCTCGCAAATGCAAAAAGATGAAGCAACATGAGGGTGGGCAAAAATTAAGAGGTTCTCTCACTCATTCTACACAAACTTGAGGAACAAGAGAGTGTGTTGAATGAGATAAAAGAGAATGTCAAAATACTGAATCAGATGACGACCTCCCATTCCATGATCATTCAGCTACAAGACTCCCATATATGCCAAATATTGTCTTGTCTCTACTCACAACACCAATAAGGGTTGCCTAGTAATACTATGGCTAACCCCAATAATGAGGATTGATTAGTGACTTGCGTCATGCCACGACGTTAACTAAGGCGCTGTTTGGGAGGCAACCCAAAACCCTTCAATGCTTTAATTTTATTTTAGGAATAATGGTGTTTTGATTTTGTAGGTTTGAGTGAGGAAAGTGTGTGAAAAGTGCAGGTTGGCGATCATAAGTCCAGTCGGTGAATCGCCGAGGAGGTCGGCGGCGCCGACCCAAACCGCCTTTAGACTCAAGAAACTCTCACATTAGAGTTTGTAACAATCGGCAAGCATAGGAAATTATTGGTGAATCACCGACTATATCGGCGATCCCGATGTAAACCACCGTTTGGACACTCACTTTGACTGAAGGTCCTGTAAAACTCAGCGAGGTAAGTGACCACTCGACGCGTCGCTGAGTAGCTCGGCGAGCAATACTAATGTCGTTGAATGGATGCGAACTAGACGGTTATTTATTGTCAAAGGTTTTAGAATTTCAAACTTTTCACTTTCCCTTATTTTTTTTAAACTTCACAAACTCACACCGAGTTAGTATTTCAAATACTTTTGCATTCCATAAGTATTTTGGTTGTTGATTTGTGCTCGAAGTTGGATCTCATTGCCGCCTAGCATTTCAAAGTACTTTAATCGGCACAAATGATGGTTTTTAGACTCATTTAGGGCTACATTTTGGTAGAATTACTGTCCTCAAATGTATATTTTGTCGCAATAACTGATGTAAACCCTTAAGTTTCAGGTATTTGGATTGAGAGACAAAGCTTGGACGCTATCAAGCAGAAAGGAACAAAGCGGCTGAAATAACGGAGAAAAGACTTTCTGAGGATCGCCTAAACTATTAGGCGAGTCGCCGAAAGGTCCTAAATCTCGCCGAATGTTCCAATGTGCTTAGCCCTGAAGGAGAAGGTTAAGTCTGCGATGAAAAGGAGTCGTCGGCGCGTCACCAAGCAGTTTCGTGAAGCAGCACTCTATCCCCCAATGCCTCAAAACGTGAGAATGACGAAGGCAAAAGCAGAAAGGCGATGAACCAGACCAAAGGGCGGATCACCGAATGTGTCGGCGATCCCGACTAACTGCGCCGAGTGATCCTCTGCAACCTAAATTTTCAAACATTATAAATACTTGTTTAAATTGTTAGCTTAGTATCAGACTTTAGAACAAAAAATATTTTTGAGACTGAGAATATTTCAGTTTTAGTTCTTAGAGTTTTTGGAGACATTGTGCTTGAACTTGAAGATTTGAAGATTTTCAATTCCAAGAAATTGGAAGTGGGTCTCGAAGAATATTCATCCTTGATGTGTTTAAAGACTTTATTCATCGTACCCACTTGATGAAAACACTTGTTGGTATCGATTTCTATCTCTTTTTCACGTCTAGCTAAAACCCAAATTTTTGGGGTGTGATTTTGTGAATATGGGTTAAATCTACTGTTGGGTGTTGCTTATTGTTGGTATATTCGTTGTTTAAATGTGATTTTGTTTAGTAGTTGTGTTTGAACTTAATGGGATTGTAGTTGCAAATACGATTTCATCTTAGTATTTTTGGCTTGCGTGAGAGAGAGGTTTTAAAACTAAGACTACTAAATCGATAGCCGGTGGTTATTGGGTCGCCATGGGTTCAGCTCGAGAGAGTGAATCCTAGGCCTTTTCCAACACAGTCAGCTCGAGAGAGTGAATGGGTTAAGGCAGAGGTTGTGCTTAAATGCGCAACTCGGTGTTCGAGAGAAACCGAGTTAATTCAGGGTAAGTTGCTCGAGAGAGAATTTACCCCCACTAAAGTCTAGCCTAGTTACAAATATTCAGCGATGTACTATCAAAAGCATCTACCTGATAGTGTCTTTTATCCCATATTCCTATCACATCCCAAGAATCATGTCTCCCTATACTCGCATCTTTGTATTTTCGTTGTTTTAGTTGTTAATCACTAAAAAAAAACCATTGATAATTGACATTCGTGTCAACCCCTTAATTTAGTATGTTTTTATTCGTTAATATTTACAACTATGATTGATTAGAACTTGATTTTACTTTTCTATTAATTCTCAAAACCACTCCATGTGGGAACGATCCCAACCCTTGGTTGGGTTATATCACTACACGCGATCGTTGGCACTTGAAACACAATAGTGTCCTGATACGTGAAGTCAAGCCAGTTCTTCCGGGCAGCCATGAGTTCTCTTTCTGTCTATGTCCACATTTCAGACTTAGACTTTCTAGTAGTTGTTAGTACATTAGTTTGGGGTTGTAACCCTTCTTGTTAGATGTTTTGGTACATTGACTTTCAGGTTTTAGGTATAATTTTCCGCATTTGTTTTAGTTGATAGACTTTCATTTGGAGTTTATGGGAACTCTATATTTCTTTCCTTAGTATTTAAATTGCTTCCGTAACTTAAATGTCTTAGTATTTTGATTAAGTTGGTTAGCTAATTAGTATAAATGGTTCTCCCACCGGAGGGTTAGTGTGGGTGTCAATCACAATGGTCTGGGTTGTGACATTACTTGAAGAGGTTGGCTTTTCATCTTAGGATATTTAGTAAGGCTAGGTTCAATAGAGGCAATTCATTTATTCATAGTAGCAGTCCAACGGAAAAATTCTTTCAATTAAGTAGACCTAAGACCCTCAAGTAATTACTTTAGCTATATTATTTTCTTCAACAATTAATAATTATCATCCTATTTATTAATATATGTGTACTTTCAATATAATCCAATTTAATTAATAAGAATTTTAATAATGAATAGTACTTCTTGATTTCTTGACTACTTATCCGGTGAATAGAGAATGGAAAAGACTCAATAGAAAGGAGTGGAGATCAATTTTCTTGAAAAGCCATATAATTTTATCTTTTTCCTATTATTTATAAAGCACAAAATTCATCGTGGGATCGAAAACTTCAATTCTAAGCAGAAAAATACAAGAAATAGGTACCTTAGGAATTTACATACGCTTTAGTTAGCATTCATTCATTACCACTAAAAAAAGTAGTACCAACTACAATGATACTATTGCATATGTTCTCTATCTAACTTGTCGATCCGTTTCAAGATTTAAATCTTGAATTCGTTTCTGACCCTATACGATAATTTTCTTCATGATACTCACTTTCAATAAACCTCAGGAATTCTTTGGAGAACGGGACGCCATTGACGCTGATTCCTATGATGATAGTCATTGCCTCTGGAATTGATCAATATTGTAGATAAAACTTGGTCTACCGTAACACCTTGCATGTTCAATCTCCCTAACATGTCCTCTAACTCCTTCTTTGTTATTCTGATTTTCGTCCCTTCGATCTTACTATTACTAGTATTAATCCACAATAATCTTTCTTTTTCTACATCTAAAGTTGTCATTGGTGCCACACATTCTTCATGTCTCAAACAATTTCCCATCTTCACTTTTAACAATTATGAATTTATTTATTTTTTTATGTATGTTTGCAATTGCTTAGGAGTTTCTATATTTATAGTCATAGTATATAGGGTGTGTGGCTTTTTGGTGAAGGTGGCCAGGAAGGACACATTGGAAAATTCTGTTTTTAGCCACCATTAGTTGACTAATTGATTACTTTCTCTTTTCTTCCTTTTGTTTATTTTATTTTATTACGTTGTTTTTTACTATAAAGGTGTTCTGGAAGTTTGAAATTGTGAAGACAATTAAAAAAAAGACTGGAATTTGCTTTATGTCCACCAATTTTTGGCTTAATTGTTATTTTTTTCCTAGCCTTCTAGAACTATATATGCTTGATTTTCCTAACTAATTTATGTTATCGTAATTAATTAATCAGGCTTTACCTACTACTCTCTTTCCTGCCACGTGTCCCCAATTTTGACCTAATACATATCAAGAACTTGGTTATTAACTAGTGATTCAATTCCATTTCAGATATGACAAGTCTATTTTGTACTTGAAGTGTGGTTGAGTTTTCCTGATTGTCCGTAGGATTGGCCTTGCGAGTAGATATTTTCTTTATTGTATCGATCTTTCAGACTAGCTCAATAGGGTCCTATACCTTCAAGAAAATAAGGCGGAGGAAGGGTTAATTTTGAAAGATAGTAGGTCTTTTCTTGTGACCAATCAATTAGGTTATAATCTTGCGCACGTCCCAAAAAGACTTTGGGGTCGTTCCCACATGAACTCAGTCTTACTTCCATTGCTTTATAGCCTTTGTTATGCCTCGTCTTTCCTTCTCCATGCTAGACACCTAAGAGCAGACTCAAAAGAGAAGAGTGTGATCTTAAGTTTAGTCTAAAAATCCATTCACATTTTTCTAGATATATTATTTATACATATTAAATAATATAAAATATTAAGTCAAAGCTCACCCATAGCTATCAATATGACTCCACCCCTACTTGGATCGATAGGCCCTTTGAGAGACTTTCCCATGTGCTTCCAAATGACTGCTCAACGAAGAAACGATTTTCTTTTGTTTGATTCATACAGCACTTACTTTTATCCTGGATGATTAGGATCAACATTTTGCAATTCCTTTTTGTTGAGGGATAAGAACATTCCAAATTAAAAGGTATGCGGACCATGGTTTTCATTGGTTATAAACATTCGACATGTTTGACTAGTATACTTGTACATCGTCCTTGCTTATAGGATAGAATGAAAGCAAAATTCAAATTGGCTTCTCTTCTTGTATAGTTCGTCTATAAAAAGGAATTGAACTTGATCTCCAATTCTTATGTTAAATATCGATCAAATACTTGTAGGATCCTTTAAATAATTAGTTTCACTTTTCATTTTAACCCTATAATTAGGATCCGTACCTATTGAATATTATTCCAATGTAATTTACTATAAGAAAAGTGTGAATTACATGAAAAAAAATTCTAGGGATTATGTATGAAAATTCATAGGAAAATAAGTTTTCTGCGGATTTTCCTATAAAAAAAAATCGAATGTAAAACCTTCCTAAGTAATTATTTCCTGCGAATTCCAAAATTCCCAACTAATTTACCTAGGAATTTAAATTCCGCAGGTAAATTACTTGCGGATTTTCTTGCAAAAAAATACGAAAAATAAAAATAAATTTTCTTACCAATTTATTCGCAAGTAAAGCCGCAGGAAGATATTCAAATAAATTTCTTTAAACAATATTAATTATTATCTCCTATTTATTTATTTTATTCTTCATTGAACCCCCTAGACACATATATACCTACCTATCCATATTTCTCATACAACTACCCACCTATTGCACAATTTCATAAGTGCCCATTCAGGCCCCGTGAGATTTAATTTAATTGCCATTCTAATGTCAAGTCCCCATGAGATTCTATGCCCACTCTTTTATAGTTGCTTCTTGAAATTTCATTCTACCAATATTCTAAGTCATAGCACTATAAATGCTAAAAAAATTATGTTCTGATGTGGTACAAAAGATACCATGACACTACATTAATTTTTTTGTGTCTTTCTCCAATTTGATCAATTTTTAAAGCAAAATTTAAGTAATCTAATTGAGTATTTAAAATACCATTCAGATATTCATAAATTCTACCAAAGTACTCTTAACTCATCTCATATCAATATGGTTATAAAATATGTCTTAAACATTGACTAAAGTTCATGTAATTTGACTCTTAAAAAGTGAAACACGACAATTATTTATATATTTAAAATAAATCACTACCACCCAACATTCATGAAAATTTTATGCTTAAACTTCCTATGAGATAATGTCCATAACTAAACATATTAAACATAGATGAAATTTAAATTATACGTACAAAATTTTTATAAATAATAAAAAGTATAAATAAATTTATAAGTTTAAAGTGCAAGAAAGTTATAATCAACAGTTGATAGTATATCTTATTAGGTATTTGTGGTATTTTTATTTTTAATTTATTTAATAATTATATTTTAACATACTTAATTACATATTTGCAAATAAATATCATTTAATAATTTACTATATATAGATAAATTATGTCATTTTTAATGCTTATAAAAAATATCAATTGGATATGCAAGTAAAATTTATTTATTTTTCATTTAATATAATTTTATCAATGAAGGGTAATTAAACTTCACATTAATAATGTAATATATCAAAATTAATTACATTGATGATAGTTATTTTTCTATTGGATAAATAACTAGCCATATAATTTTAATGCTTTCTATCTTTTAAATTTAAAACAGAAAAAAAAAAAACACATCATTGGTTTCTTGTGATAAGTTAAAAAAAATTGATAATGACATAAATTGTAGTAATATTCCAACACCATATTAGATAGATATAATTGTATAATAATTTATTTAATCTAATAGTAGAGTAAATATTTAACAATAAAATTCGTTCTAATGTCATTTTTATTTTTTTATATTATTGTAATTTTTTGTTTGGTTAAATATATTTTAAAGAAAATATTCCTCGAAGTTTTCAAATAAAACAAGTTCTTAGATTAAAAAAAACCCCAGTTAAATTATATTTAAAAAAGTTTAAGTATGCATTCCTCAAAAAATCTCCAATCAAATTCACAATAATAAAATCCCCAAGTAATTCTACAAGTAAAAAAACTCTCAAGTAAATCCTCAAGAAATAAATTTCCAATAAAATTCGTAGAACATAAATGCCCAGGTAATACCACGTATAAAATTATTTCTAAATAATTTTAAGTAATTATTTCTAGTTTGATCGGCAAATAAGTTTATTTAGGAAATTTTTTTCAAATAAATTAAAAAATAATGTTTCTTTTCATTACCATCTATTTGCTAATTTACCTATGAAAATGGTACTTGCAAATTATTTACCCCAAGTAATAATTTTGCGAAAATGACACCAAATTTACCTGTCAATTTTTTTGGAAAAATATTTTTCGCATGTAAAAAAGTCCAGAATTTAGGAATTTCATATTTTCGCATGAAAATTTGTAGGAAATTTCTGCAAAAATAATCCCCAAATAAAATTTCCAGGTAATTTACAGTTTTCCAATAGTGATTGTGTTTCAAGCTATGTTGCACGGACTCTTCATATTTGCAGGTTAACCCGTCTCGACGAGACACTTGCGGACGCGGGTGCGGGGTGCGTGTCAAATCCGATCCGGACACTTTGATCGAAACCGAGAAAAGATTTGGGGAAGAAAAAATCAGTTTCCGGCGACGTAAAGAGGACAAAGCTTGAAAAAGTACAGAGAATAGAAGAAAGAAGAGAAAATCAGTTTCCGGCTCCGGCTCCGACGACGCGACGTAAAGAAGACGAAGTTGAAAAAGTAAAGAGAAGAGAAGAAAGAAGAGTTTTTTCTTCAAAAAGTACAGGAAATAGAGAGTCCTTTTTTTAATCTTTCTTGAAAATATATGTATACAATACATATACCCCTGAAAAAAAGAAAGATAAAAAAGTCTTTCAAGTAAGTAGTGTCAGAAAAAGAAACATCTCATCAGCCATCAACTAGTCCAAAATCTTTTTCATTCTCACCAACTTAATAGGAAAAGAGACGTTAGAAAAAAGTTTTTTCAGTTGGAAATATTATATATATATATAGAGAGAGAGAGAGAGATAATTCTTATTTAATATTTTGATAATCAATTTTAAAATTTTAAAATAATGATGGAGATATCTAAAAAAATTTAACTTCATATTTTTTATTTAATTGTTTAGCATTCAGTTTGTGAATTTTAAAATTTTAATTGTCAAAATAAAATTTTAATTTTAATAAAATAAAAGCAAATAAGATATTTATTTAAGGCAAACTAACAATAGTTAGTGTGTTTTTTTAAAAGAAATAATTTTAATTTAAAAGTTTTTCAATTTGTTTAGAAGTAGGAGTGTAATGGGAAATATTAAAACTCCCTATTTAGTTGGATAATTACTTTTTTTTTTCAAAATAACCATCAAAACGTCCTATTTAGGTGGATGTTTTTTATATTATTATTATAATTGTTGTTGTTGTTGTTATTATATTATTATTATTATTAAATTTTAATTGTCAGAATAAAAATAATTTTAAGAAAATAAAACAAAGAAGAAATTTTCACTTAAACTAAATAGATTGTTTAGTTAGTATTTTTTTTAGAGAAATAATTTAAATAATTTTAATTTTAATTTTTTTTCAATTTGTTTATAAGTAGGACTAAAAATGAGAAGTTTTAATTTTTAAAACTCCCTATTTAGTTGGATAATTACTTTATTTTTTTTTAAAAAAAAAAGGAAATATTAAAACGCCCTATTTAGGTGATGTGTTTTTATATTATTATTATTATTATTATTATTATTATTATTATTATTGTTGTTGTTGTTGTTGTTGTTGTTGTTATTATTATTATTGGCTGAATTTTTTAATTTTCTAAAAAAAAAATTATTTTAAAATGTAAATAAGAAAAAATCTGATATAAAATTTAAAACATTAAATATTATTTAAATGATCAATTTTGAAAGAAATTTACAGGGGTTTATAATTTAAGGACTTATTAGATGTTAATTTTAAATAATAAAGTTGAACTAATTTAAAATATTTTTCACAAAAAAGGGAATCAAACACACACAAACGTTAATCACCATATTTAAGTTATTATTTAATCGTAGAGTATTAAATAAAAAGGTTACGTAAGGTAATTAAATTTCTCTTTCCACAAAAAATGGAATCTAACACGTTACAACTGCATATTTTTAGAACAATTTTAATTATTATTTTTTTTTTAAAAAAAACTTATATACTTTATCAACTTGTGGAGTAGTGGAAAGTTTTTAAATGACACGTGTCATTTTAAATAATTATTTAGTAAAAAATATTTTTTATAATTAATTATTTTAATTAATAATAATTATTATTTTTTGTGGTGCTGACACGTAAGCGTTATCACCTCTCCTATTATATATATATATATATATAAAGAGAAAATGAAATGAAGAAATATTACAATTTACATGTATAAAGAAAATAGGAAAAGAGACGTTAGAAAAGGAGAGAAGGGAACAATATTTTGAAAGATAAATATTTTGTCCATATAAATAGGACGAGTTGGATTGAAAAATGGGATCTAACAATATTATAGAGATTTTTATTTGAAAGGTGCTTTATGTGTAAATATTTACTTGCATGAATTAATTACTGATTAATATTACTATTATTATGTAAATATTTTTAAGTACATGATAATAATTTACATTAAATTTGAATCGAATTCTAATTTGGATTAATTTTTTTATTTAATTTTAGATTAATATTTATATGGATTGATTTCTTGTTTTGGTTTCGGATTCGGATTCTATAAAAAGAAAGGGAGAAACCAAAAAAAACCAAATTATATATATATTAAATTGCAAATATAACTTTGATTATGTTTCTAATTATTGACATAACCAAATAATCGAACCGAAAAAATTCAAATCGAAAAGAGAAAAATCAAACCAAA
>JAJOOS010011549.1:0-18991 GCA_029582725.1 Solanum chiquidenum | reverse complement strand
TTAATTTACAACAAATTAAATAATTAATACATGTTAAAAAAGCACTACCAATTTTATTCTTTTAAGTTTTTTTGTCTTGTTAATTGCTTAATTACTTCCAATTTCTTTGCTTAAATTCTTGTTAATTTTTTTTCTTTTTAGTTAAAAATACAATTTTTTTTAGTTATCTATTTTTTATTTTATTTTAAATTACATATTACTTAATTGCTTAATCATATTGAATATAAATTACTTAATTATTTTTTGTTATTTGTTATTTTTATCTATTGGTATTTCTATAATTTTAATGTGTTATTTATATAATTGGTTATTTTAATGATTATAATACATATTAGCTTACTAATTACTTTTGAAGTTAAAGAAATAAAAATTAGCTCACTAATATATTGTTAACCTCTACATAACTAAATCTCGCATAACTGATACTCACATTACTAATACTTGCATATATAACTCTATTCAGCTACCAAACGATCCCTAAATATTAATTTATAACAGATAATTAAAAGTTGTTTTCCTCCTTTAATTTACTTTTAAAATTAAATATATTTTGACCAATAAACAAAAATAGACACCTCTATCAAAATTCTACACACGAATAAAGTCATTTTCTCAAATGTTCGATAAAATCTTTAATTTTTTTGAAATAAATTTTATATATTTGACAAACTATATATATAAAAATACAATAATTATATGAAAAAATTACATATGGCATGAGGGGTATTACATTCGATACGACGACGTGGGAGCGGGATCCATGCACGACCTTTTCAAAAGTTTCGCAGTATTCTTCTGAGACGGAAATTGTGTAGGGTTAAAGATTGAATCATTTGGTTATGGAGCTCAATTTTTTGTCTTAGAAATCGCATTTATTGTAAATAATTGCAATCGACAAGCATTGATCTGATATGGGTATGCCTTCAATTCATGCTCTGTTCCATTTCCAATCCACTGTTTCTTCAATGTATTTCATGTGTAAAGATTGGATTTTTATTTCTTGTTTTGGGTATTTTGGATCATTTAATTGGTGGGTTTCCTTCCGCTATTGTGCCAAATGTAATAAATGCATTGCATGTTTTCCCCTGGCAATGTAATAAGTCATGTACATGTTTTAGTTTATAAAATTTTGAACTAATAGAGAATAGCACAATTTTTGTAATCCTATTTATGGGTTGATATGATGTACCTTCTTACTTAGAGCTTGACTCTGTAGCCTTCAGTTTTTGGATGAAATGCGAACTCTTTCTCTTTTCTATCTTACTATATAGAATTATGAATTTGTGATACCTTGTGGATTTTATTTGTTTCCAAACAATGGATGATAGTTCAATCTAAGGCTTCTTTAAAGTTGGGTTCTTGTTGACTTTATAACATATGCTTTCAGATAAAAATGATGAATGTTGTTCCACCCACCTCATTGATGGGGATGGAGTCTTCAATGTTACTGGAGTTGAAAGTTTCATAAAGGAAGTTAAATTGGCAGAATGTGGTCTTTCATATGCTATAGTATCCATCATGGGCCCACAAAGCAGCGGTATTATTTTTTTCTGGATGAACTCAATTGCTATCTTCCATTTTTCAGTTTGTAATCTACTAATGTAAATTTATCTTGTTGGACTGTCTGTCCGTATTCTTAACTGACCCAATTTTCATTCCTCTCGCTAACTTCGAATGAGATCATTCCAGGGAAAAGTACACTGTTAAATCATCTATTTGGTACTAACTTTAGAGAAATGGATGCTTATAAAGGAAGGTATGGGCTAGTCATTTAGCTTATCATAGTAATTATGTGTATCCTATAAAAGTGAGCATTATTAATATTGTTTTCAGGTCACAAACCACAAAGGGTATCTGGATGGGTCGATGTGTTGGGATTGAGCCGTGCACCCTTGTTATGGATTTAGAGGGCACTGATGGGAGAGAGCGTGGAGAGGTTCGTCGAACTGACTTTCTCGATGATGATTTACTTTCCCACATTCTTTTTTGCCCATGCTTGGCTTTCAATGCAGCTCCTATGACTGTTTATATATAAAACACCATATGTATTTCTCCCAAAGTGTTGTACCCTATTGTGTGGCTGCATATGTATAGTTATTGCATCCCAGTATGAAGTGATTTATTCCAATTTGGTATCCACAATCTTCACATCTTCCTTTTTGCTGCCTTCAACAATGCTTCACTGAGATAATTGAGAACAATCTTCAACAATATGTTTTTGTTGGAACAATTTCCATGGATTTGCTGGTTTATGAGATCTTTTAAATTTGACTTCCCTCATATCTTTGTCGACGTACTCATTTCTGTGTTAAACCTGTCTATGGATCTACTTTTAGCTACTCCATATTATATTGGTAATTTTCAAATTTTTATGATTGATTTGTAGCCACCAAGTTTCCTGCTATCAATGCTCATCAAATGCTCTCTATATATCTCATTCAGACTTTATGTTTTGTATAGGATGACACAACATTTGAGAAGCAAAGTGCCCTATTTGCGCTAGCTGTTTCTGATATTGTGCTAATCAATATGTAAGTTTTCTTTTAGTGTGTGAATTACACGCACTTGAGATAAATTAAAACCTGAAAAAAGAATATCCAAATGGACAAGTTGTTTATAAGTTTCAAATTCAGGTGGTGTCATGATATTGGCCGTGAACAAGCTGCAAATAAGCCTCTTTTGAAGACTGTTTTTCAGGTATAGTACAAGGTGGTACCTTGTCTGAATATTTTGATTCACTGTTTTACCAATTAACCTTAACAGGTTATGATGCGGTTATTTAGTCCTCGAAAAACGACTCTGCTGTTTGTTATACGTGATAAAACAAGGGTAGGTTCCTTCTACTCTCATGTATGATTTTTCAGTTGAAGATATTCCTACATTGATTGTATCCGGTGATTGTTGAAAAGATTGTATAACTAGTTGATTTTCCCATTGTATTTGTAGACTCCCCTTGAAAATTTGGAGCCCGTTTTAAGAGAAGATATTCAGAAGGTATCATATCCATGTTTCATAGTATACATATTATTGTGGACTCAATTGTTGATTCTTATTTGTTTCTATTTGATGCAGATATGGGATTCTGTCCCAAAACCGCAAGCTCACGAGGAAACACCTTTAAGTGAATTTTTTAACGTGAGTCTCTTCAGATAAGATCTCTCATAAATTTCTTGTTGCATGATTTTCTCTTATGCATATGCATGTAATGAAATTGATTAAATGTCCAGGTTGAGGTTGTTGCTCTTTCTAGTTATGAAGAGAAGGAAGAGCAATTTACAGAGCAGGTAGACACAAATCAATTACTGGAAATTAGTTGATTCCCCCGTCTTCATTACTCTATTTTGAATCTGTTTGGTTGGGCATATAGTGTTTGCTGACATACGCAGATTACCAATTCTTTTGTTTGAGCTTTTGGGTTATTAGATTATGTTTATCCTTGTTATCCTTGTAAAGGTGGCTAGTCTAAGACAGCGATTCTTTCATTCTATTGCACCTGGAGGTCTTGCTGGAGATAGACGGGGAGTTGTTCCTGCTTCAGGCTTTTCATTTAGTGCGCAGCATATGTGGGAGGTTATAAAAGAGAATAGGGACCTTGACCTCCCTGCCCATAAGGTTACGTACCCTGAATCTGCTCAATTGAAATTTCAGCTGATCATTTATATCCTTGTTGATGTGCTTGATTTAAACTAAATACAGGTTATGGTAGCTACAGTGCGCTGTGATGAAATCTCCAATGAAAAATATGACTCCTTCATGAAAAATGAGGTATTTGAATTGCATTAAATATTTAGTTAATTGCACATGTTCTTTCTCATCAACCAATTTGAACATCGGTATTCACATGTAATGATTTATCTTTTGTTTTAGGAGTGGTGTCAATTAAAAGAGGCCGTGCAATCTCATCCTGTGGGGGGCTTTGGGAAGAAGCTTAGCTCAATTTTGAACACTTGTTTATTTGAGTAAGAATGCTATCTCATTTTGCGTACTTTATAGCTCTATGCATGTGATAGAATGCGTGCGTCCAATCTCAGTCAACGGAAAAGGTCCCTTGACTCAACAAGAACAATAAGAAGAGTAAATAATAACGAGAACATAACACAAGCAGTTTACGTGGAAACCTCCTTTGCTCAAGGGAGTAAAACCACGACCTGTCACACAGGATTTTCAACTGTTTTCACTAATCTTCCTTAAGCAAAAGTGAAACCTAGTTACAACCAAAGTGAGAAAAAGCTATTAATCTCACAACCAAGTAATAACTCTATTACTTGAAGAGCCTAAGCAGATGCTACTCTGCCCACTAAGCTATCACCACTAGACAACTTAGAATTTGACTAAGCAACACGCAGGTTGTCCACTAAACCACCACGCTTTGGATGACTTAGACTTTAACTAAGCAGCACACACGACTGCCCACTAAATCAGTTAGACTCAACTGATTTAGACTTTTTCACAAAATAACTATCTGAATCCTTTATAGATGTAGGAACAGATATACAATGAACGTGCAGAAGATATAATCCTATTGTATTAGCCTTTGCAAGAGTTCTTGAGAGTTTTTGTTCAAGTTGCAAAAACTAGAATTATAACTATTGGACATAATCTTTATGAAGAATAGTCACAACTTTCGAAACCATGCCATTGGCTGAGGTTTCTGCCACTTCTGCCACAGTTGGAGACTGTGCACCAACCATTTGTACTTTTTTTAGCCTGGCAGTTGAGTGTACATCTGCACTAGAGATCAGGTCCCTTTACAAGGTCCCTGGGTTTGTCAAATCATCAAAACTACAAATAACAACATGTATGTTTTCATATGTTGAAATGAGTTTCTTGCCTTTCTCATTCTTTCTCATACACATCAAAGTAGCTGTACTACGTTTCAGATACCAAATGACGATCGGAAGCATATCTATATGGTGATGTTTCTTAATGTTCTCTTTCTTTCTCTCGAGAAGGATGCATTTGAGCACTCTTGCAGTGAGAGGGGACCACAAAATTATGTTTGATCACTGCGCTGTTACTAAGGCTATGGTATTGTGTTGTTGATACGTCTTAGTTTTGGGTTTGCCTGGTATAGTTCAATGTAAAGAGCCTGGATGCATACCTGGTAATACTTTTAAAAACACATGAAGGAGGTTATAATGTGAAAGAGAGTTTAGGACAAAGGAAAGACTGACAATTTAAAGCTATAAGCAAAGTTGAACCTGTGCATCATTTTGGAATTGTGAAGAACCATGTTTCGTATATGCATAACTCTATACTCATCTTCCTTGATATACATGTTACGAACTTGTATGCATATTGACAATAATAAGCACGTGTATAAGATTTTTTTCCTTTTCAGATATGATGCAGAGGCAACATTCTTTGACGAAGGAGTGAGATCTTCAAAGAGAAAGCACTTGGAAGAGAAATTGCTTCAGGTACTGGCGTGAAACAATTCTCTCCCCTAAACTTGTTTCACTGTTCAAAACTTGGTGGATTTCTTTTGTTTGATGACAGCTACTAGGACTTCCTATACCTAACGACTTTCAAATCTAATGTAACAGTTCATGAACTGCTGATGGCATTGCATTTTCCATCCCCACTAGAAAAAATTATACTCCCTTCATTTCAGTCTATATGATGAAGTTTGACTAGGCAAGTTTAAGATAGTCAGTTTGACTTGTGTGTTCCATAAGTGGAAGTGGAAAACTTATTTAAACAATGGATGAAAGGTAGTTTGACAGAGAAAACTTCACATCGAAGTTCAGAAACTCTTCCATGAGTTTCATCTGCATTCCTAGCAATTTTCCATCATTCCTACATTCAAATGTCACCATGTGTGGATATGAAAGTTTGAAATGGAAATATCCTTTTGCTTATTAAAATAATTCAAATTGTCACTTGGTATGGTGGAAGCAATCCTTTTGCTAACAAAGTAGCTCCAGTTTGTTCCTTGGAGTGATGTATCAACTAATCTTCATTATACCTATACAATAAAGATTCTCATGCAACTATGCTGATGATTGCAGAAATATGAAACTTGATGCAGGGAATGCTGCATACATCATGCTCCCTCTCAGATGGGCATCTTCTCTAATCAAGAAAAAACATTTTCTTCAACCAACCTCATAATTCATCCCTTTTTTGTTTGTAGCTCATCCAACCAGCCTACCAATCTATGCTGGGACGCATACGATCTGATACTTTGCAAAGATTCAAAGAAGCATTTGATAAGGAATTGAAGGGAGGTATAGGGTTCGCAATGGCCGCTCGTGAGTGCACTGGGACTTTTATGTCCCAGTTTGATGAAGAATGTGCAGGTACAGGAATAATCTGTCATTGCTGTAACCCCACTCAATTTAATCTTTTCCAAAGACACGATCATCTTATCTGTCAGTATTGATCACTCATTGGTGAACACCTAGCTGAGCTTGTAGTTATCAAAGTGAACAAAGACAAACATAAGTGGCTGATATATTTGCCTAGCGAAATATGTTGAGCTAGTCCCAGCAGATTTCTCTGTGAAATAAGTCTACTGATACAATATTTTGCAGATGCTGTTATTGACCAAGCGAAATGGGACTCATCCAGAGTTAGGGATAAGCTCAAGCGTGATATAGATGCTCATATCGCTGAAGCTCGTACTGCCAAGCTGGCTGAAGTTACTACTCTTTATGAGGTATGAAGCTTAATAACCTTTATATTCTACATCTCAAAATTTACTAAATCTCGGGCTTGAATCCGTTGCTAATGTTTGATACTGGGATTTTTAGATCCAAGTAATTTGACATTTGCCTGGAAAAAGAAGTTTAATATGACAATACATTTCCATCTAATATCTGAATGGCTCTTACAACACTACTACTTTGTTGCAACTGGATCTTAGATGATACTCCCTCCGTTCACTTTTACTTGCCCACTTTGGACTTTACACGTCCCTTAAGAAACAATGATTAATATTTTACCACATTACCCATATTAATTGATGAATAGTCTTCGATCTTGGGAAATAAGTAATTAATGTTGAGGGTAAAATTGGAAAAAAATAATTGTCATTTCTTGATATGTTAAAAGTGACAAGTAAACGTGAAAATCTATTTTTAGAATAGCGGACAAGTAAAAGTGAACGGAGGGAGTACACCAATAACTGGGGGAAGCCTTTTGAGATCAACTGTATCTTTAGATGTAGTTATGCTGGCACTGAATGAGAGTTTTTGTCTAGACAAAACTAAATGACGCATTAGCTGGACCTGTTGAGGGTCTTTTAGATGGAGCTGGTGACGATACATGGCCAGCAATGAGAAAGCTGCTTCAACGTGAGACTGACACAGCACTCACTGGTTTTTCGGCTGCACTTTCTGGTTTTGAAATGGATGAACAAGCAAAGGATAGTATGGTTTTGAGATTGAAGGATTATGCACGCGGAGTAGTTGAAGCAAAGACAAAGGACGAAGCTGGAAGGGTTTTGATTCGTATGAAGGATAGGTACTGATATTTGATCGTCTTGTTCTGGAGTTCTGACATTGAATACTTTCATACAAAATATATGCTACTGACTTGAAAATTATGACAGGTTTTCAATGTTATTTAGCTATGATTCTGATTCAATGCCACGTATTTGGACTGGAAAGGAAAATATTCGAGCTATTACCAAAACTGCCAGATCAGCTGTATGACTGACTGAATTTATCTTTCTTTTCTCTGGTGTCGTTTAAGGTTTGAATATCACATAAATCTCTATTCTTTTAATTCTATCCTCAGTCTTTGAAGCTCATGTCAGTTATGGCTGCAATTCGTCTGGAAGATGAACGTGATAGCATAGAGAATACACTGACTGTTGCACTTGGGGATGGAAAGTCAGGTGCTTCAACCAAAAAAGGCACTGAATTGCTTGATCCTCTGGCCTCTAGCACTTGGAATGAGGTTACTTGCTTAGTCGATAATTTAGTTTTCCTTAGAAATTATTTACAAGAAGAGAGCAAGATTATTCAAGTTATGGTCAAAGTGACTTCATAGAGTTCATACAATTTGAATATTTTCTTTGAAACATCAACTAAATTGTCAATTTTTATCAGTGCAGCACTATTTTTTTTGGGACGTAACAGTGCAGTACTTTATATACCCTTCTATGCAAACCTTGCAGCTTGGTCCGACATTTGCATTTGTTTACCTTACTCATTTTGGTACTTAGACCTGCAAGATCAGAAAGATGCATGCAAATGTTTATCTCTTGAAATTACACTTCTATTGAGTAATCTTTCTTTTCTCCATATTTGACCTATCATATATCATCTTCTGGTTAACTTTTGATTGCAGGTCTCTGCATCAAAAACTTTGATCACACCTATCCAATGCAAATCATTGTGGAAGCAATTTAACACTGAGACTGAATATATTGTTACACAAGCCATTGCTGCTCAGGCACGTTATCCTACATCTTGCAAACATCTACGTGCTTTTTAGGACTTCACTCTTTGTATACTTAATTTCTTTGTCATTATGGCAGATTCTAAAACTCCAAATAACTAGAATGTATACGATGGTGGCTGGAAACATACTACAGAATGTTATTAGGAATAAATTTGATGCAATTGTGTACATTAAACTTCAGAGATTTGATAATTATGTACCAAAGAATTTGAGGGGGTGAGTACCTTTTTGTACTTGGTGGTTGATTACCTGTTGTGCTAGTTTTGAGTGGTGATGAGTTGGAGTAAACCTACCTGAAGATCCCACACTGGTCCTTTAAGGGATGTGTGGTCTCTTTAATATGACTTGGGCAATCCTCCCTCATAAGCTACCTTTTGGTTGAGTTACTCCCAAATGTCATATCTTAAAATGGTATCAGAGTAGGACCCATCCTAATTCTTATTTCCTATGTTGGGTCCCATAATAAATTGTCCACGCTCTAGATGTCCAACCTTGGGCATGAGGAGTTGTGTGTGTGAAGAGTCCCACATTCTCTTAAAGGACTGAGTGGTCTCTTTAATAGACTTGACAATTATTCCCCTCATGAGTTAGCTTTTGGGGTTGATTGTGCCCAAGTTGCATAGCTTAATACTACCTTTAGTTGATTTTCACTTCAGGGGAAAGTGATCTTGAGGCATGCCTAAGCCCTGAAATGAGGCATAGCACAGTCATAGCGCTTTGCAAAGATAGGTGCCTGCCGCGGGAGGCACCAAGGCATGCACCTTAACAATGACAAACCAACTAATGTTTCTTTCTTAATTTAGGTTAATAGGTGTTCTGTCTTGACAATTGTAACACTGAATCACATACAATGTCCATCAAAAATTCAAAATGATATATTTTAAGGAAATTAATCAAATAAAAAGGGTTTGGTATATGTACCTATGAGTCATCCGACCAATTTACAAGGAGGAGAATGTTTTGGATAACTATACTAGTGATTAAGAACAATAATTTAGAAAATATAAAGAAACTAGGTACTTAATATATATTAGAAATTTTAAATTTGCATCAGAAATAAAGGATGACTTTCCAAATTTGATGTTTTATATCATATGGAGTATTTCAGTATTTCACTTAATTGAAAATCTTGCAGTTGCTCTACTCCCATAATTGTTGTTTGATTCTACTTATTTTTCTTGCATCAGTTAAACGTATGAATGTGCATATATACACACATAATCTAATATTTTATATATTATTCATTTTGCACCTTTTTAGCTAAAGCTATCATGTTAATTGCACTTCGCATTTAAAGTCTCTTTTTTTTTTATCATTTTTGCATTTGACAACACTTTTCAGTACATTTGAATCAAACAGTTTTGAAGGTTTTGTCACTGGCTTAAGAAAAGTTTCAGCTTTGACTTATGTTATCCTGTTGCCTTTTAATTTGATTCCAACGATTCTCTGAGACTGTCAATTGTATGTTAACATAGCAGTTTTTCTTAGCATGTGTTGTGACGTCTCTATTTGATATTTTCATCAAGATATAATTTTCTCTTCAGGGTTGTAATATTGATAGAGTCCTTGTGCTTAGCTTCTGATTGTCTATTTTTAAACTTTCAGGAGGCCAGCAAGAGGAACAACAATTGGTTACCACCTCCTTGGGCAGTTGCCGCCTTGCTTATTCTGGGGTTCAATGAATTCATGACACTGTTGAGGTACCATTTCCTACTTGTGGATCATGAGTAAGAAGTACGGTTGAATTTGCTCGGGTACACATTAGTTTGGTCACATAATTATTCGATAGCAGGTCATAACCCAACCTGCCCAACTTAAGACCACCTCTAAATCTAATGTTAGAATAAGGTAGAAGTTTCTCTATTTATTCTTCCTTCTCTATCTAGAGAATTGAGTAATTTATTCAGTACTTTTAGTTTAGGCCTTGAAATGGAGGTTGAGGTTGACTTGTTAGGATCTACTCTTTTAGCCCATATCAAATTCAAAGACGGATCTATCTTAACCCATCTTGAATTATATTACTCACCCAACCTGTGAATTTTGGGCAGTATAAGAAATTTGGACTATTTTTGACGAATAGAGACTTTTATATCCTCTCGATGATGGGGTGTACCCACCGTGATCCCATAGCTCATGTTGGTTTTTACTCTTTCCAGGAATCCTTTGTATTTGGGAGTCATATTTGTTGCCTTTCTACTAGTGAAAGCCCTCTGGGTGCAACTGGACATCTCTGGTGAATTTCGCAATGGTGCTGTAAGTATTGAATCTGATTCGTTAAAAAGTTCAGTTTTGTTGTATTAGAAGCAGTTTGACCAAGTAGCTGGTACGAGCTCTCTATCTTTGCTGATCACATAGAGTATTATCGTTATTAACTTCCTCCATTGTCCTTAAGTATGATACTTCATATCATCTTCTGTTGCAACTGACTTTCTAGAATTCTGTTTTCATGCAAAACTACAATTGCCAATACAAATTAGTTTGTACCTTTCTATTCTGCAACATTTTTGGAGTTTACTGTTTAGATTTGGACGAAAGGGGTTAATACTATACGTGAATCAATGCAAACACTTGGTGCAGAACCGTGATTCGTGCACTTCCATTTCTTCCATCACAATGTGGAAAGCTTTTAAAGTTACAATCTTTGTGTTACCTGATCTTGTATAACATGTGTTGACAGCTTCCTGGATTTCTCTCTTTAGCAACAAAGTTCATTCCTACAGTCACCAATCTTCTTAGACGACTGGCAGAGGCAGGACAAAGGAAGACGAACGCTGCACCTCAACATAATCTTACTCCTGCGTCAAAGGGGAATGATAACGAGGATGACAAAATGATGTAAAGAGTGACGGATCAACAATGGGTTCGCTTGTTTGACAGAATCCAATGATTTGGGGTCGAACTCTACATATATGCGCGAAAAACAAATACAGATGGAAATACATATACATTTCAAAATCTAAATTTTGGATCTACATTGGGAAGCAAGTCATGTTTGTAGAGCAGTCTCTAATATTCCGTGGCAGCAAGTTTTTATGTTTATAGGATGTCTTGTGATGCCCAAGTAACTTAGTTGTGGGATAAACTAAGAGGGTCCTCCAATGTTTTTCTTGTTTGCCACCAATTTTGTCTTTAAAAATACTAAGGTACTGATGAAAAATATATACTGTATTAATGAGATGTGATAATTTTTGTGGTTTTGTAATTTATATAGAACTTAAAATTTCATTTTTGAATTCTTTTTAATAAAAAGCGTTAAGGCACAAGTACCCGATAGACTATCACTGAAATTTCAGAGATACACATTCACTAAATTAAGATCCTATTACCCCCTCTAGCCCATTTGTTTTGTAATTTTGTACACCTTTTTGGCTTACCTGACATCCAAACACCTCTTACGCGTAGGGATGTGCATTGATCGGTTTGGTTCGATTTTATGTATTATTGGTTCAGTTTATCGATTTTCGGTTTTTAAATACACTAAACCAATAACCAAACCAATAAGATACTCCCTCCGTCCTATTTTATATGTCACCTTTTTACTTTGCACTTGCATTAAGAAATGATGTAACTTTACCCTTCTACCCTTATTTAATGTTTCCTTAAGTCAACTTTATTAATAAATGACAAGATTAATTAACTATTCTATCAAGGGTATAATAGGCAAAATATGGTAATTTATGCATAAATTTTATAAAATGACAAGTATTGTGGTCCAACTATTTATAGAAAGGGATGACATATAAATGGGACGGAGGAAATTTTTTTTATCAGTTTTGGTCCTTAACGGTACGATTTTCAGTTTAACCAAAAAGAAAACGTTTATCAAATAAATAGATGACTTCTCTAATAAATTTTTCGTGACAAGACAATAATGTAGCTTACAAATGATCATAAAATAGAAACACTTATAACAAACATGAAAAGAACTATACATGTGTAACACAAAGAGAAATTAAGAGGAATGAGGTTCTTACTTTAGATTTTGAGTTTTGATGGTTTGTACTTTGTATAATGTGGAGTTGTGAATTCAAAGTCACAGTGAAATATGAATTGAAGGCTAAATGACAAAGACATAACTAGTAAGATATTGAGATTAATACTTAATCTTTATGTATACGTAAAAGTAGTAAATTACTATAGTCTTAATGGGTTATCGGTTTACCCAATAACCCAATATTAAAAATCAATACCGAACTACGTGGAGTCATAGAGTACCACATAAGCCAAAAGGTGTATAACTACGTGGTTTTTGCTCCGAATTCTAATAATTTTCAAGTATAGGGTTCAGGAGTTGAAACAAAATGAAATGATTATATATGCATAGTTGTAAGTTAAACAGTGCTCACAATCATGCAAAAGAGAAGTATGAAGATCTAATGCGACGAGAGCAATCAATTCAAGTTGCATTTGTTAAGCTATCCAATCAAATCAAGTGTCACGATCCAAACCATCATGATTGATACCCACACTAACCCTCCGGTGGGAGAACCATTAATACTAATTAGCTAACCAATAACTACACAACTTAATCAAAATTAAGATATTTTAAAGATACGAAAACAGGTTTAAATGCTAAAGAAAAAATAGGGAGTTCCCATAAACTCCAACAAAAGTCTAACGACCCAATACAAAAATAATGCCTACAACCTGAAAGTCAATGTACCAAAACTCTAACAAGGAACCATAAGTCTAAGGAAATAGGTACAACCCAATGAAACAATAGAAAATCTAAAGTACTAGTCTAAGTCCGAAGATGTGGACATAAACAAAAGGAGAACTCATGGCAGCCCAGAAGAACTAGCTCACCCTTGAATTCGAGTCGATCACTGATCTTCTAAACGAGGTCTGTCAGTAGCCGCCTGAAAATGCCCTGCACTCAACAAAGAAAGAGCAAGTGCAATATCAATACACAACCACAATGTACTGGTAGGATCACGCGGCTATCCCAATAGGCGAAATATATATAAGTCATTACAATAATAATAAACATGCATACACCGAAGATATACAATATCAATTATCACTTCCAAACAACGTACAATTGCACAATCCCAAGATATACAAATATGCCAAGTCATTGGTCCTCTCACAGAATCCACACCCAAACTGTTAGTGTACCGGTACGTGGTACCCTATCCAAGTTAGTGTGTCATACGTGACACTCGATCCCATATATGCGCCGGAACGTGGCACCCGATCCAAGTTAGTGTGTCGGAACGTAACACCCGATCCATTCAACAAGCCACAATCACAATGTACATTCTCATAATTATACAATCAAGTCATGATTCATGACATACAATTATTCAATCATCCCCATTTACGAATAGTGTGATCAATAATTCAACATTTTCATACATACATGCATTATAATGAAGTAATTACAAATACATATCACACTAACATGAAATCACAACCATCACCTACCTCGAACAAAGCTTGAATCTCCTAAGAAACTCGATTCTTCCCTTTCCGAATTTTTTTCGCTTGTTCTTGGTCTACAAACAATCAATATAATGCTAGGATCAATAAACAAGACTTAATTACTCGAATTATAATTAGCACTATCAACTCTAGATCAAACCCATGATCCCAATATCCAAATTAGGGCTTTTTCCACCATCAAAATAGTTCCAAAACTCTTCCCCAACAATAATCACCCAAGAAACTAAGTTCTACGGATCGAAAAATGAATTCGAGGAGTGAAAACCTTATCTTTAGCCTTAAGAATGGTGAAAAACTGTCAAGAAAACACCTGGGGTCGTTCCTTAGTTCCCAAAGTCGAAAAGTGTAGAATAAATTATTTTTGGGGTTTATTTCCGACTTAAGTCGCGTATGTCCCGCTACAGCGGTCCTCACCCCGCTACAACGCCCTCGCCCTGGCGGAAAAATCCTGCCTTAGTGGCTTACACGGAAACAGTGAGCAATTTTAAGAATTTCAGACCCCCATTTCACAACACACCTTCATCCCTTGACACTCAGAAAATACCCGATCACGCTAAAATCAGTTTCGGGAGTTCTTCTCACCCGAATTCAATTCTGTAAAGTCGTATGAGTTCCTTAACGTCTTAGCTATCTAATCATGTGATAAAATTCATAATTATACCTCCCAATTGTTGCCCGATTTCCCTAGACCTTACTGACTTCGATTTCGTCTAAATCTGGACTAGGTTGGAAAATTCCAAGTTACAACGAAAAAATTTTGGGCCCAAAATTTTTTCCCATTGGTTTCTCTTTAACGACAGGAACAGGTCGTTACATCAAGCTTGAGCACACAATTCGTTAATAGGCTTCAGGTAAAGTGGTGAGACTTCTCTTGAATCAAGGATTGACATTTCGTGAACATCGTGAAGATGAATCATCACTAAACAAATGTAACTTCCTTGAAATTCTTTCATGGTATGTGAAGCGGTGTGATAAAATTAATGAACTTGTGTTAAAAAGGCTCAAAAATTGACCAGTTGACTTCTCGTAAAATTAAAAAATATATTGTCACTACGTGCAAGCTTGAAATAATTTAAGTTATTATGAAGGATCTAAATGGTGATTATTTCTCATTACTAGTTAACAAGTCTTGTGATGTGTCACGTAAGAAGCAAATGATGATAATTGTTTTGCGTTATGTTGAGAAAGAGGGGTTTATAGTGGAACAGTTCATAGGAATTATTCATGTTTGTGATACTAGTGCTTTATATTTGAAAGAACCAATTGTTAACTATCTTGAGCAATATTCTTTGAGTTTATCTTATATATGGAGACAATTCTATGATTGAGCTAGCAATATGCAAAGGTGTTTAAGTTGCATTAAAATTTTGATTTAACAAGAAAATAGATCGGCTCATTCAATTCATTGTTTTGATCATTTACTTCTATTAACTCTCATTGGAATATCCAAAAAATGTCTTCAAGTTAGAAAACTTGTGTTGATTTTTAATGTCTTAAATGTAGCGGGAGGTTCTTTTAAATACTTGAATGAACTTCGAGAATCTCGAGTAGAAAAAGTTCAAGAGACATTTAATATGGGTTAGATTGAAAGTAATAAGGAATTGAATCAATAACTTTGTGTTGCTAGAGCTGTCAATACTCGATGGGGTTCACATTATAAATATTTTAAGAACTTCATTAGTAAATTTGACTCTATTACTAATTTTCTTGATAATTTTATTGTTGATTCTGAATTTGTTGAAGAAAAAGCTAAGGCAACAAAATATCTCAAAGTCTGTCAAACATTTGAGATTGCTTTTATATTGCATTTAATGAGAGATATTTTGACGGTCACAAACGAGCTTAATGAATCATTACAAATAAAAGAACAAGATATTGCAAATGTTATTCTACTTATTAAAGTAATGAATAAACGATTGCAAGATTTAAGAGATGAAGGTTGTGATCCACTTATCGAGAATGTGTATGCATTTTGTGTTAAGTAAAATATTTTGATACCTAGTTTTGATGAGTTCTATGTTAATTTTGAAAGATCTCGACGTAAAATTGTTGACTATACTATCTCATCTCACTATCGTGTGAAAGTATTTATTAAGATTATCAATTGACAGTTTCAAGAACTCAATGATCGTTTTAACGAGGTTAAAAAGATTTGCTTATTGGAGTTGCTTGTTTGAGTCTAGTTGACTCATCTTCTAGTTTTGACATCAAGAAAATATTGAGAATGACTGAATTATATTTTGATGATTTTGGCGAAAATGTAATGGTTACTCTAAGGAATCAGTTAGTGATTTTTGTTGTTGATGTCTGTGAGATGATAAAAGGTTCTCCAATCTGGGATTGGTGATCTTTCTAAAAAGATAAATAAGGCAAAGAAGCATTTAATTTATCCTCTTGTGTTTCTCCTTATAAAATTTGTGTTGCTCATGTCGACTTTTACTACTATAGTTGAAAGAGCTTTCTCGGTAACAAAGTTGATCAAGAGTGAATTGTGAATATGATGATTTCATGAGTTGTTGTATGGTGCCTTATGTGGAGGAAATAATATTTAATACTATTTCTTATGAGAGTATTATGAATGTTTTATTTAAAAATATTAGACTGATTTTAAGAGTCGCCACTTAATTTTTAAAGTGAAATTAAGAAAACTATTTTTCCAAAAGATTAAAACAGAAATCTAATGAAAATATTTAAAGAGTTCGGGTTTCATATTAGCATTTTGGGAAGGGTTTTAAAGCACCTGAAATGCCCGCTAACATGTGATTATCCGATAATTAACTATTTGGCTAAATAGTTTTAAGAAAGATACACATACTTGAATAAATTGAGATAGTAAAAAAAAAATTCATTTAACTTTAAGTAGTTAATTCAAAATAGATATCTTTTGGGGCATTGATTAGGAAAACCTTAAAATTAAATAAACACATAACATCAAAATAATGAGTAAAGGGAGGAGAAGTTTGGGCCCAAGTCTGGATCTGTTCGCCTGGGCCACTACTCGGGCTTAATTCGGATTTAGACCTATGGCCCATTTTCACTCCTGCACCTGCCTTAGTCTAATATAAAGAAAATATTTTTCCTTTGGGCTTTAGGCCCAACTCTTCCACCTGTCTAAAATTCTAACAAGATAATAAATAATTGGGCTTAGGCACAAAAGTAACAAAATACAATCCCAAATCAGCTCTAATTCCTGTTCATCAATTTTTGGGGAACCTGCTCTTCAATTTTAAGGGTTGGCTGACTCGATAGAGGTGGAATTTGAGCCTTTATGGCTCTCTCGAAATACAAGGGAAAGATGATAGAATTTCATGGTGAACTCGGACAGATTTCACATGCACAAAAAATGTAAATATTGTAAGAATCAATTCGAATTATTATGAATAATAAAAATACCATCACTGATAATCAATACATAAATTTGGTATCCCCACAAAAGAAATAATTGGACTCCATAACAATAAGAAAAGAAGGAGACATGCAATAGGAAGAAATCTAGCATGCTGACAAAGGAGAACAACCTAAAATACTAAAGCATGACTACTTATTGCTCACATTATCATACAACCTAATCATATAATAATTAAAACTAGAATTTTAAAAGGACTAGACACTAACCAGTGAGCAAATGAATATCGGACCAATGACAGAGACTTACTCCTTCAAAAAAAAAATGATAGACCAAGACAAAGACACTATTGCATGTGACTAAATTACTGGCAATTAATTTTTATACTTAAAAAAAAATCAGCATGCTATGCACATAATAATCAATGCCAATAAATCCATGTTATAAGTAATCTTAAATATGAAACTTAAAATCTTAACAAGACTAGGACATCATTTGAAAAGGAGCATACATTTGATTAACATGAATCAAGACCAAATTTCCTATTTGCAACAGCTTATGGCGCAAATTAGTAACACAACACGCTAGAAACTAGAATCTCGTTAGACAGCAACTACACACTTAGGCTCAATGAAATATTCATGACAACATTATCAACTCCTCCAAACAACTAAACTTGACACAAAGCTGGATTTTTCAAAAAAAAGAAAAGAAAAGATAAACAAACTTAAAGGGGGAAGATGCAATCGAGATGTTGCTACTGGAAACTCCCTTTAAGACAAGTTTAAAAACAAGTGATAAGTTTTCTACCAAAATAGGCCGCATGACAGCATAGAACTGATTCAAACAAGACACGATACGCTGTAAGACGAACACAAGACTTAAAATGAGGGAGACAGTCAACCTCCATGTTGAAAAGCCTCAAGATTTTTGCCTAAATACTCACAAATACAAAACAACAAAAAACCCAAAATAAATTTTCTTATGCTTCAAGCAACTAAAAACACACTTAATTTGAAACCAACAATCCATCATTAGGCATCAGTAATAAACAAAAAAAGAAGAACAGAGACATTCATGAGAAAGAGAAGAAAAATCAACGAAGAGCTTCGGCTCTCTGACGAAACACTAACTAAACAAAAATCAAACGAAGGTTGAAATAAGTTTACCTTTATGGGAGCAGTGAACTGAACAACGAGCTAGCCACGAAGATGATTCCACCACCGAAACGAGACTACGAAGACTCCTATGAACGAGCAAGGAAGCCAAACTATAATCGCACTGATCTAAAATGTGTTCCGTATGTATTTTACTGTTTTTGCTTAAGTTGTTCTAGGTGTTTTTTTGTTAAGAGTCTCCATTAATGGGAGAATTGAAAGAAGGAGAACGAAAGAACTGAAAACTGTAGTGCTTCATACTTTCTACAATGTACCAAAGTAATACATTTATACAATAGCTTGGCTATATTCTAACTACCACTGATTCTAGAACCTTCTATATCTAACAACTTTCTATAACTAACTAACAACTTGCCCTTTATACAATTAATTATTTACACGTGCTCAACACTCCCCCTCAAGCTGAGAATTGAAAAATATATTTTTCATTCCAAGCTTGTCAATCAGTGCTTCATGTTGAGGTCTGCATAGTCCTTTTGTTAGTAGATCAGCCTGTTGCTCTTTAGTTCCTATATGATGTGTCTGTACAAGTCCCTCCAGAATTTTTTCCCTTACAAAATGACAATCTATGTCAAAATGCTTTGTTCTCTCATGAAAGATAGGATGTGCA
>JAJOOS010011548.1:0-28220 GCA_029582725.1 Solanum chiquidenum | reverse complement strand
CCACAACCAAGACAAAAGCAAGATTTAGGCTAAAACATATAAACCAAATTTATACACAAAATTTATATAAGCTTATGAATTCGAGATAACTACAATCTGGTTATTTGAACAAGAGGGGCTACGGACAACGGCCATTCGAAATCGAAAAAAATGAAGAAAAAAATTATTCACTTTTCCAACTAATATCCATTTCAAAATCCGAACAAGTCAAAAGAAAAGATCAACATTATTGTCTACAGATGTGCAGATTAGGCAAACATTGAGAGAGTCTCTAGTCATGAGTCACAAAATAAATAAAAAAAGGAAAAGAAAATCAAATCAGCCGATAGACAATAAAGAAAATAAAACTGTGCGATTAACGCAATCAATATTACGACCAAAACGATCATGAGATCCTTAGCTCAAACAGGAATTTAAGCAAAGTAAAGTTACAAGGATTTTACCTCTTCTTGGGCAGCGAACTTGACAACGAGCTGAGAGCAAGGATTCTTCTACCACAAAATCTTAATACGAATAGCAAACAAGAATTCTGGGCAAAATTAGAGCAACTACCTTTTCGGAATTTAGAATCAAAGGACTAAAATGTGAAATTCTAAAGTGTAAAACCTATTTTTCGAAAGCTCAAACTCAAAAAAAAAACTCTCCCCTAACAGTGATTAAAATAGATGAATATATAGATGGAAATTAGGGGGAAATCGCGTGAAATTTCAATTTTTTTTGCCTCTTTTCAAGACAACAGTGCGAGGGATTTGGAAATCCCTTAGAAAGGGGGAAAAGAGACGGCGATGTGATCGATGCGTGATTTGCTCGCTGGATTTCTGGGTTTGCGTCTGGAAGAAGAAAACGAGCATGGGTAGTAGGTCGGGGTGCTGTTGGAAGCGCTGATTTGCAGCGAGGAAGATGAAGTTGGGGCGGTGGGGTACTGTTTTTTGGTGTATGTTTGCTTTGTATTGTATGGGTGGGTCTTTTGGGTTAAAATTGGTGGGTTGGTTTCTTTTGTATTGGACTGCAGGGAATTTATTGTTGGGCTGCTGGGAATATTGTGGGCTGCTGAAAAATCGGCCCAAAACTTGGTCTCTTAAATGGAGTTAAGGATTTTGGCTAATAAGTTGCAATTTTAATCGATCAATTGCATTACAAAATTAACCAATGGATTAAGAATGTAGCCATATTGAATTCATTTAGTAAATTAGATTAGTAAAATAAGACGAATTAATATAATTAACTAACGAGCTTTTTAATCTTATCAAGATATAATAATCAATTTAGCTATTAATTAATTAAACTAATCGGCAAAATTTAAAGCAAAACTAAAACCTTTTGAGACGACTTTAAATAAAAACATATTTATTTATTTTTAAAAAAATTATAAAATTGACAAAACTTACATAAAATAACTCGAAAAATATTTCAAATTTCATAAAAGCTAATTAATTCAAAATTATAGCCACCACTTTAAAATACACTAAATATACATTCGAGATGATTTTTAAATATTTAGGATATACTTATTTTATACATAATTATATAAAACATATATATTATAAAAGTTGATAGACTATTTAAAAACTTGCAAAACATTTTTATTTTATTTATTATTATTTTATTTATTTATTTGAAAATTTGTGAAACTAATTATTTTAAATCGTTTGAAATTGAAGAAGCTCGATGATTAATTTATATTGCGGATGGTCAAAATTGGGTGTCAACAAGTTTAATCATTTTAATAGGCTATTTTGTATTCTATAGGCTCTGATACCAATAGAAAAATCACAATAATGATTAATCTAAACTACATGTTTAAACAATATATCTTTTACCACATGCTTATAACATAGAACTATGTTGAAAGATCTTCAATATCATTTACATCTTTTAAAAAGAAGAGCATTGAAACATCATATAGCCTTACATTTTATTGATAGGGCAAATCCTAAAATGGAAAAAATCTATATGCATACTAGTTTAAGATCTACAAAGCTCATAGCAGCTATACATGAGATGAGAATGCTCAGAATACAAGAATATTTTGAATATAAGAATGCTAAAAGCATATTAAAAAGAAATATTCTTTATACAACATAGTATACTTCGTTGTATAGTTATGCATTCAAATTTCGCACACTCTGTCTCTGATAGCACAAACCTATTGATATCAGAGACTGTAGAATAAAAAATAGCCTATTAAAATGATTAAACTTTTATGGTATTTTGAAGAAAAAACCTTGGTAACTATACTTAAGGTAATCAAATTAAATAAAAACCTACAAGAAAAAAATCATAAAACTTATCATTCATGATATATACGAAGAAGAATTTCCAATGGAATTTATAATGTTCGGTTATAAAGAATTTTATCTCTTAACAAAAAGACAAGGAAAGCTGTAACAACTCAAGTTACCACACAAAGAGGATATATATTATAATCGCGAAAGAACACAAAATACAATTGAGAAATGGGAACGACTAACGTCCTTACAACGAAATTGAGAAAACTTAACTGAAGGGAAAGAAGAGCAGAAAATATAGAACTAGATAGAAGGAGATGGGAAACTTAGACTAAGAAAGGAGATGAGAGGAAACACTCTTTTCTTTAACAACTTGCATAACCCTCCTTTTCAACTCATTTTCCCTTTTAACCAAATGCTAATTGGGCCTGGATCCCAAATAAAACACTCCCATATTTTACTTGGCCCAACCTCATTTACCACTTCTAACTCATAGGCCCTTATAGAGCTAGCTTGGTTCACAACAATACACCCGCCTCCAAAAAGAACCTTGTCCTCAAGGTTCAAATCAGAAAACATCATCTGGCAACTAGGAGTATTATAGACTTGGCTACAGCAAGCAAAATTCTTTAGGAACAGTATCATAATTTGGTTGGCAGCTTGGAGTAGTTTAGACATGACTGCATTAATCTTGCTTAGCTCCGAAATAACGTGGCAAGGATGTTTGATAATGTGAGAAGTGTCCAAAAGAGTAATGCACTTTAGGACATCACCAAAACTTATAGAAGTACTACTAGCAGCAACATAAGGAACCTGTGTCATATTTTCTAACAGCAATAGGCGCCTATGGCTAGCAGGAGCTGCAATTCCCTTCTCACACCATTCTTCCTTAGCATCAATTCCTTGACTATTAATTGAAATATTCACCTCGAAATATCGATGACTAGTGTTAGAAGCTCGCCTTCCACCAATTGTCTCCGTTGGAACTAATATCAACCAATTACAATCCTGTTCTTTTTGATTTACAGTAAAGCTCTTCGACATTCTCAAATGGAATTCCATTATAACTTGCCCTGCAACCATACACTTGGTCAAGAGGATAACAAAAACTAATGCAGTACCTAAGCTATGATGTAATCTATGACGTGCAGCCCACTCGACCATCTCAATGACCCCATAAAGTGTGTAACCTGCAGAAGGGTGCTCAACCTGAACCTTCACCCAATATCCACTCCTTAACATTATTACTTTCCACTCCAGTAACATGGTAGCAAGCACAATCATATAGTGAAGATTTAAAACTGACGTGTGCTTGAAGTTGGCTGCCAAAACCTCATGTTTTACATCATAATAATAGCCGACTATTGTATATGCAATTGAGGGACATGTGAACAGAATGCAGTGATAAATAATGGAGCACTCAGTGGAGAAGTAGGAATTTACAAACCATGATTGTCCGGGATCCCACACTCTACTCATAGATTTGAATACATAATCGAGAAATTTTTGTCAGCACAGCCCAACAATAGCAATTCCTCCACATTGTACATTGTATAACTTGTTAGAGACCTGAACTCAAAACCTGTTCCTGGACCCCAGACATGAGGATCCACTGCAGTCACGGGAATGGTTACAGTAAGGAAATTAGCAGCAGGAAAAAATGGAAATTGATGCAAATTATATTGACCATTGAATCCCTCAACAGATTTTCCATTTTCAGCTTCAAGATATACTGCACCATAATGCGTTTCACTTGTCGCAATGGAAATCTCATTCTCCAAAAAAGAGTTATCAAGACATAGAGCTTCAATAAGCTTTTTCCCCTGAAAAGATATTTTATTCCTTTTGCAAATCAATTCGCCAGTATCTACCTCGTCACTTATCGCAGCAGGTAAAGTGTGTAGCAATGCCTTGAAAGAAACCTTACTTGACCCCGTTATTCGACCCAACACAAAGACACTTCGCATAGACATAGCCAGACTGTCGCACTTCCAGTGAACACCTATACAAGAAAACAAGAATACCGAAAGAGTACACTCCTGCCCAGTATCAACCCAAATGCATTTGCATAAGCGAAAGTCGAGGCAAGGCGACACTTCATTTCGGTTACCCCAACAAACTTTTTCAAGGGAATAATGCAAATAGGGAATCAAGCGAAGCCATAAAGTATCAGTAAATGGATAATCGATTTTAGCGAGTCGGGCACTTGCAGTCGATATCACAGTTCCTTGGCAAGCAAGAGAAACCAGCAAACCAGATGTATTCTGTAGTGGGGATTTGGCAAACAAAGCTGCATTATCATGTGAATTTTCCTCCTCCTCATTGTTAGAACCGTCTGTATCACTTAACACATCAAGAAGTGCAGAGTGTTTAATCTCATGGACAATAACTTTTAGATCACGAACGTTGGAACTTACTGTTGTGCGTGACATTTCACCGAACACCTGATCTTGGGTAATGCAAGAAGGTTCCTGTACCAAATTTGCTTCTACTGAGTTGACATTCTCAATTTGTGGTGTATGTACGTCTTCAGGAGATTCAACCTCAGTATTGTTTTCAGTAATCAATGCCACATATTGCACTGGCAATTTATCGAACACATGGTGTACATGTGAGCTTCCAGTGTTGTCGGCTAATGCAGACGTAGGGGACTTTGGAACACGGGCGGTAGCAGGAAAGGGAGACACCATAGCTGATTGTGAAACTTTAGGGATAAGATTAACACCGTCAAAATGAACCTGTGAAGAATTAGCTAGACGCCCCGACACCTCGCTGTTGGCTTGTTGGCGAAAACGCTGAGCAAATTTAACCTTAAAATGCGTCCAATCCAAAAATAGCTTGTTGCAAAATAAGCTATTGAACCAGGCAAGAGCTTCACCCTCAAGGTAGAATGAAGGAAGCGGAAGCCAGTCATTCGCATCGAAGCCAAGGTATGTGAAGTACAACTCAGCCCGAAAAATCCAACTCTCTGGGTTGTCGTCGCCACTGAATCTAGGCAGAAACATTGCTGTTGTTGGAGTAAGATCGATGAAAGCACCAATGTAACAACTCAAGTAACCACACAAAGAGGATATATATTATAATCGCGAAAGAACACAAAATACAATTGAGAAATGGGAACGACTAACGTCCTTACAACGAAATTGAGAAAACTTAACTGAAGGGAAAGAAGAGCAGAAAATATAGAACTAGATAGAAGGAGATGGGAAACTTAGACTAAGAAAGGAGATGAGAGGAAACACTCTTTTCTTTAACAATTTGCATAACCCTCCTTTCCAACTCATTTTCCCTTTTAACCAAATGCTAATTGGGCCTGGATCCCAAATAAAACACTCCCATATTTTACTTGGCCCAACCTCATTTACCACTTCTAACTCATAGGCCCTTATAGAGCTAGCTTGGTTCACAACAAAAGCACATGGACAACTCACCTTATCTTAAAGAATCTTATCTTGTCGGCCATCTATTCAAAAGACCGTCGGTGGAGGACAGGTGGAGGATTAGAAAAGAATTATGTAATAATTTAGGGAGGTCCCTAAGAAAAAGAAAATTGAAATTAATCCCTCCTTGGATCTATAAATGAACTCTTAGCAAAAAAATTTGCTAGCAAAAGTTCATATAAAAAAGGTAGTCTTGATGAAAAACTTATTCAAGAGTTTTTGAAAAAACAAAAAAATCAAGAACTAGAATAATCTAGTAAAGAAATTCTAGAAGAAAACAATTTAGAACATATATACTAATTTAGTATCAGTTAAGCGAAATTATCAGCCTTAATGATATCAATACACTATATGATACAGATTTAGTATCTGTTAAGTGAATTTATCAGTCTTAATGAATGGGGGTGTGGGCTGTAATTTTTTGATTTTTGAGAAAATGGGTATTTTTTGAATTACTTTTGATTGGGGTATGAACAAATAATTATTTTGAGTTTTATGACTCATTATGTAGTTTTTCCTAAAAGATATGATACATGGTAGAATTATTATGAGAAAGATAAAAGATAAGAAAAAAGATAATGACCCCATCACATTAGTGTATATAATGTATCATACGCTACACCAATACATTGTATACTTAGTGTATCATTGTATATACAATGTATCAAAATACATTGATAGTGTATGTGCTTTCATACAATGTATATGCTACATTTTGAAGAAAAAGATGCTACTAGATTTTGAAAAAAAATATTGCTATTTAAAAAAAAAAAAAAACTAATCTTACTCCAATCCTTATAATTTTTTTTGAGAAAACTAAGCTCATATCCCATAAGCAAAATAATTATAGGCAAATACCATTTTACAATTACTATCCTAAAACTCCAATATTTGGGAAAGGGCTCTCCTCTGCAATTATAATCTCTTTCCATATTCTCCTATTCCCCGATCCTCCTCCTCCTCCTCCTCCTCCTCCTCCTTCTTCTCACTCAATTCCCCTAATTCTCCTACAACATTATGGAAGTTGAAATCAAAGCAACAGTACATTAGTTTTGACGTTGAGGCAATAATAGTAGAATCTTCTTTCAATTATGAAAATTTAGTACATTAGTTTTGACGTTGAGGCAATAATAGTAGAATCTTCTTAATTATGAAAACTTAGTCACACAAATCTCAAATCCAATCAAAATTATTGCTTCTGAAAATATCGAGATCAAATATGCAATTGCATCTGAATTTTAGCCATTGAAAATATCTAATAATATGAGCTTGAAAGTCTAGTTGAGTTGAAGAAGAAGAATCATGAAATTACTTCATATCCACTGGTAATCGGCTACAACCACTACTATTTGACAAAATTAATCCCCAATCCTTATGTGAAACTTCTAAATCCCAATGATCCCATAACAATATATGACTTACTATTATGATATTATTAAGGAACAACTAGACATTCAAGAAAAATTGCACAAAACAATGATGAATGATACCATTATAGTATATATATTGTGATGGTATCAAAAAGGTTTTCCTAAGTCATTCAATGGCACATGAATGATACTATCATAATATATTCATATATTATCATGATATTAAAATGATATAATTGAGGAACAATCACTATTTCATGCCAAGTCAATTATCGATCCTTAATGAGAGACTTCTAAAATCCTCAATGATAACATAACAATTTATTACATAACATAAACTTGCACAAATATTGAATGATACCATCATAGTATATATATATATATTGTGATGATATCATAAAAGTTTTCTTAAGTCATTCGATGGTGCATGAATGATATTATCATAATACGTAGATACATATATTATCATGATATTGAAATTGTATAATTGAGGAACAACCACTGTTTCACCAAGTCAATCGTCAATCCTTAATGAGACACTTCTAAAATCTTCAATGATACCATAACAAACATTCAGGAAAAATTGCATAAATATTGAATGATACCATCATAGTATATATATACTGTGATAGTATCATAAATGTTGAATGATACAATCATAGTATATATATATATATATATATATACACACATTGTGATGGTATCAAACAAACTAAAGTCGAATAAGGCCTAGGCAAGGAAGGGGCACACTCTGTAATAACTTTGGATTGAATAGACATTTGAGGAGTTACTTAAGAGTGGGCTACATAATAATAATTAGTTTGTATTTTGTGTCCAATTAGTATAGTTTTCCTTAGAAATTTTGCAAGAAAATAACCTCAAACTTTAACGAATGAAGTATTTGTAACTACAAGGAAAGCATGTACCAGGACAAAAGTGATAAGTTTATTATGGGGTAGTTTCTTCAAGTAATAATATTAGTGAAGATCGTTGTCATTCTAATTAATGCAAAAAGGGATTTTGTAGATTTTCAAATTCTTATCAAAAGATAGAAATAGACTATTTCATTTTTATGAAATTGGCAAGTAAGTATTGATTGAGACGACACCTATGATCCAAAGTGCCCTTACTTTCTATACAAACCATTTGTTTTTGAGATTGTCTATATATCTTTCCCTTATTACCACATATCACAACTAAACACGTGATAAAAGGCACATATAGGAAATGTCAAGTCCATTCAAGTTGCTTTATTTATTGGAGGTCAATTTTTTGTATTGGTTCAACTTTCTGATCAATTTTGTGGAGGTAATTAATCTCTTATGATAATCTCATGAATATAGTAAAAAGAAAGAAAAAAAATCAAGAGAAATTAAAGGAAAAGGAGTGGAGGAATATAGGAAGGAGACAGATCTTCCAAGTGCCACCAATCATACATATAAAGGATGAATTTTTATGGGAGTTCACAATAAGTAAAGCAAATCTAAGAGAAGAGAAAAAGGCAGTAAATACATAAATAAAATAAAATAAATAAAATAAAAAGATACACTTGTTTCTAATATTTGTTTCTAAGATACAATAAAATAAATAAAAAAATATATTTTTTCTAATATTTTATGTTTTCAGATGAGTTGGTCACACGATTCGACATTGTAAGATTCAAGCTCATACGCAAAAAGTTGGTCAAAACATAATCAAGTATATGACAGTTGATTTCGATTTTCTCCAATTTAAAACTTAAAACTCTTATATAAGTTAGTCACATACAATTTAAACTTATATAATCGCGTTTAAAACACCACCCCTCCCCCCAAATCCCACCAGGGGAAAATCTAGGGGGTAGCGAGGGGATTTTCCTGAACCAACTCCTCGGCAAAAAAATTATATTGTATATAAGGTATATATATATATATATTAAATCTATTGAATATAAGATTAGAGGTCGACTCAGTAGTTGAAGCGGTTCAAAATTTACCTTCAGATTTCAAGTTAAAATTCTAAGCATTATATTTATATATTTTTAAACCCACTTAATGCAAGTCCTAGATCCACCATTGCACCCACACACTTTCCCTATACTCCCATTATCTATTTTTCGACAAAATGACAATGCAAGAAGATGAAGAATGAAGGCCACATGTGTAAACCCGACGGGTTCAAACAAAAGGTTCCAAGTGATGATGAGTGGCTATAAAATAAATAGTGTCTATGTGCTATATAAGTGAAGCGTCCCTTTAACTAAAAAGGTAATATAGTACGGATGATTATTCAATTTTTTAATAAGGGAAAATGCATAAGTACTCCTCAACCTATGTCCGAAATTTCAGAGATACACTTATACTATACTAAGATTTTATTACCTTCCCGAACTTATTTTATAAATAATTTTCTATTCCTTTTCGGCCTACGTGGCACTATCAACAAGATATTTTGAAAAAATTATGAACACGCGCTGGGCTCAGAAGATAGTGTCACGTAGGCCGAAAAGGGCTAGAAAATTATTTATAAAATAAATTCGGGGGGAGGGGGGGAGGGGTAATAAGACCTTAGTATAGTATAAGTGTGTCTCTGAGATTTCGGGCATAGATGGGGGGAGGGTACTTATGCATTTTCCCTTTTAATAATTATTTTAAAGTGTAACTATTTTTAATAATTATGTTAAGAATTTTGACTAATTTACTAATTTCCCTTATTTCATTTGTAGCAAAACAAATGGTAAAACTATGTGAAAAAATTGTGAATAAAATGTTTAGAAGCTTCTCGACTTAACTCATTATATCATTTCAAAATCTTGCAAATAAATTATAATGTTGAATTCATACTTGTCTGAAATTTATAAACATCTATATATTTTCCAACTAAAAATGTGATCATAGAGAGGAAGTTAAAAGAAATGCTCATGAAATTAGGTTAATATAAAGTTTAGGTATGTACTAAATAAAATTGTCAATGTTGACACTTAATTTTAATTTTCCACAATTTGATTAAATTTTTAGCTTTTCCAATTTTAATTCGAGCATCTTAATCTTGAACATATTTGATCAAGTTTTGAATATCTCTTGTCAATATCACAAGTTGTTCTTCTACAGATGAAGAATTAGTCCTCAACAATTGTGTCACGCCCCGAGCCTATACCCTAGGCGGGACTGACACTGAAGAACCATTACTGGCCTTAAGCGAACCCTTGACCTGGCTTAACTCATAGCAACAGACTTAAAACATTAATACAAGGATTCAATGTATTTTTACTCAACTGTCTAAAAGATAACTTAGAACGTTTAAAGACAAAACATCCAATTTAGCCAAAGTGGCAACTCAAGTCTTAACATAAGCAATAACAATGTAAATATAAATAAACTACTAACTGTCTATGAAGCCTCTGAACTAAAAGGGATGTCGGGATAAGACCCCCGATCATCCTAACAACTGAAATGAACCAACAATAAACAAAACACAACCAAAGGGATCATTCGGAAAGTAAGAAGGCTCACCAAATGACTGTATATGCTCGAATGGATCAACGAGGCGTTGTATGTTGATCCTGATTTCATGTATCTGCATCATGAAAAGATGCAGGCCAAATGACATCAGTACTTTGAATGTACAAGCATGCGAGGGGAAAACTAAACATGACATAAGCTTGAAATGAATCTGAAAGGAACATTTACCTTAGCTTTACTCAACTCATGGATACTCAACTCAAATGCAAAATAAAACACCAGTAAAGGTGCAATTTATATAAAGCATTTAAACAGTAATGACAACTCAATTTACTCATATAATAAAGTAATATAATTATGTGGGAGTTTCTCTAACCTACAACCATCACTATGAGCTAATGTGGTGATACAACGTCTCGCCCACACTGCCAACATGATTTATGGAGATTTGAGTTATTATGAACTCGTCCCCATAACGGTGCTCAATACTACTCCCAAAATATACTCAGCTCATATGTTTTAAAATAAAATTCTTTCTGTGGTTTGAGGTAATTACTCAAAAACTAGCTTAAAAGCTCTGTGGAAAATCGGTGTTTCCTTTCTTGTTTAAATGTGAAAATATTTTAACTCTTGGGAATACTTAGTTCCCATATAATCTTTTGAAGAAATGAACTTAACTCTTACTCTTTACTCAACTCAAAACTCAAGCCTTAAAACAAAGTGCATGCCTAATGGCATCAGTACATTGAATGTACGAGCATGTGAGGGGAAAACTAAACATGACATAAGCTTGAAATGAATCTGAAAGGAACACTTACCTTAGCTTTACTCAACTCATGGATACTCAACTCAAATGCAAAATAAAACAACAGTAAAGGTGCAGTTTATATAAAACATTTAAACAATAATAGCAACTCAATTTACTCATATAATAAAGTAATATAATTCTATGGGAGTTTCTCTAACCAACAACCATCACTATGAGCTAATGTGATGATACAACAGCTCGCCCACGCTGTCATAACTGTAACACCCCGAAAATTTTTGAGCTAAGACTCGAACTGTCCTTCGTAGTGAGAGAGATTTTTGTAAGGAATTTAAAATTTCTTGAGTGTTAAGGTCAATAGATGTAGCACCTTGAGTTCCAAGAAGAACCTAAGAGAAAAACATTCAAGTCATTCCTAGTTTTTCTTAAGTTTTGGGTCAACTTCAAACGACAATAACTCCTAGTACAGGATGATTTAGGTGAGCTACAAGATAGAAAATTAAATCCCTTTGAGTCATATTTCCAACGCCGCCGAGTTTTCTAAATTCCGAGCTCTGAGTAAAAAGTTATGACTGATTTACTAACGTCGCGCAAATTTGGCAGTAGCTCCGCGATGGCTCCGCGACGCGGAGCCAATACCGACCTCACTGCCTGGTGAAAAATAATTCCGACTCCTAACTCGTTTTATTTATTTCTTTAAGGGTATTTTAGTCCTAAAAACCCTTAGGAGGTCATCTAAATTGCCATAAACGAATAGAAAATCAGTTTTCACAAATCAAAACCCTCTCATCCACTCCAAAATTCTGCTCTCAAGGAATTCAAGAAACGCTAAGGCTAGGGTTCATCTTTCAAGATTTTTTCTTCAAGTTGCTTCAAGAAGATGGTTCTTTCAGGTATGTAAGCTTCCATAGTGTTGGGTTTGTTCACCCACACGCCAATCATGTTAATTTCAGCTTGAAATTCGTTCTAAAAGATGAAGCTTTGATATTCTTGTTATGTATTCATGAATTTGTTTCCATTCTTGAATTGGGTTGAGATTGAGGAGTTCTTGAATTTAATGTGTCAATTTATAGAGTGGTTAGAGTTAGATTCTAGTGTACATGTGCTGGGTATCTAAATCTAAAGAGAGATTGAGAAAAATAATCGAATTTAGGCGAATTGGGGCTGGGAGACTAAGAAGGAGAAAGTCGAGTGCGATCTGGCACGCAAGTCCGCAATAGACGTGGACTCCTCTATCTTAAAATTTAATTTCGCGAATATTATTTTAAACCATCTCCGCGTTGCGGACTAGCTTCCAAGCAGTGATTTTTTTTTATCTATTCTCATGTTTAGCTATCTAAAATCAATCCTAAACATCATGAAATCTTTCCTATCACAAATCACAACCTTGAATCCATAATTCAAGTTCAAGGTAGAGTTAAGAGTTAAGTTTTTAAGAATTCTTTCGAACATTCTAAGAAAGTCCTTTAAGTCATTTTGAGAAGTCTTCTACAATCTCTAATAACTTGTTTCAAGACTCGAGTAAGTGAGCATGACAGTGAGGAGAATGTATTCATCAGTCTACACTACACCTAGATCCTTCATATCATGGACCATAACTCTTGAATTCATAATTCACATTCAAGAGAGAGTTAAGAGTAGAGTTCAAGAAAGTCTTTGAGCTCAATTGTGAATCCTTTGAGATCCACCATCGATTTGAGTTAATTTTTGAGAAGTAAGTATGAGAATGAGAAGAGTCATATACCTGTATGAGAATGAGAAGAGTCATATACCTGAGTTCCTTATTGATATTTTGACCTTTAGTCAAGTCGTTCATGCCCATAACTTCCGCATGAACTCCATCAGTTTAGTATCCTTGAAATGAGTAGTATCTTCAAGTTCTAAGTCTTGAGTATCGAGTTCATAACCCTTCCGAGATTATAATCCTAATCAAGGGATTATTACATGTTACCCATGAAGTCTTTGAGTTGAAATGTTCATGACCATAATTCCGCATGAACCCTATAAGTTGAGCATTCTTGAGATGAGAAGTATCTTTGAGTAATTGAGTTGAATATTTCATGCCCATAATTTCGCATGAATCCTATAAGTCGAGCAGTCTTGAGACGAGAAGTATCTCTGAGTCCTTGAGTTAAGTAGGTCATGCTCATAATTCCGCATGAACTCTGAGTTGAGCATTCTTGAAATGAATAGTATCATTGAAGTTCTTAAGTTCCAAGTATTTGAGTTCTATCTATGGTTATTGAAAACCTTGCATTGAGTCGTTCATGTCCATAATTCGGCATGAACCATATTTTTAAAAAGTCTTTTACAAACGTTTTAACTTTGCTTTAAGACTTAAGTTTTGAGTTCAGTAAAGAGTAAAGTTGAACTTCTTTTCTTCAAAAGTATATGGGGACTATGTATTCCCAAAGGAGTTTTAAAATGTTTTCACATTTAAATAAGAACGGAAAGTGAGATTTTCAAGATAGCCTTTGAGCTAAGTTTTTGAGCAATTATCTCAAATCACAAAAAGAAGTATGTTTTAAACATAAAGAGCTAGTATATTTTTGGGAGTAGTATTGAGCACCGATGTGGGGATGCGAGTTTCATATTAACTCAAGTCTCCATGAAAACCATGTAGCCATCATGGGTAGAAAAGGGTCATACTTTTTAGATGAATCCTTTTCACAATAGACTAGTGGATCCATTAGGCAGTTCAGGTCCTATACTCTGGCAAGGTTAGGATGGCCGGGCAGCGTGGGCCGAGTAACGCTGTATTATCACTATAACTATTAAGTGATGGTTGTCAGTTAGAGAAACTCCCACAGTAGTAATTGCATAGTTCCTCAAGGGGTTCTGCTTAGTATGAATGGGGGTATGGGACGTCATTCATGCATTGCACAAATAGACTTTGAGAGGAAGCATGGTATGTCTTTTATTATGATTATGAGTTAATATCAGTTTATTTTGTATTTTTGTATACATCTCAGAGTTATTTGTATCTTTGCATACACACAGAGTTGACATCATGTTTTAAATAACTTTTCTTTATATTGCACTTGTTTTAAACTATTTTATATTGAAATGAGTTCAGTTATGTTGAGTTGATCAGTAGAGCCAGGTAAGTTCTTCAGTTTCTTTCAGATTCTTTCAAGCTTATGTTTATGCTTTAGAATTCCTCTTACATGCTCATACATTCCACGTACTGAGCCATTTGGCCTGCATCTTCTCATGATGCAGACACATGTATTCAGGATCATCAACAGGAGCTTCGTTGATATATCCTAGAGTTCGAGTTAGCTATGGTGAGCCTTCTTGCTTTCGGATGATTTCATTTACCTTTCAATTTAGTCAGGATGTCGTGGGTCTTGTCCCGACTTCCATCTTTATCAGTTAGAGGCTTCATAGATAGTCAATATAGTTGAGAAGTCTGTATTATTCATTTATTTTATTAAATGTTTTAAAGGCTTAAATTGCCTATTTTATGGCAAGTTGAATAATTTATTTTATTCGGAGTTTTCTTTTGAGTTAAAGCTTTCTATTTAAGTTTCATGAACATTTATTCAATTTTTTAGCTTTGTATGTTTGAATTAATTTTCCGCTTGTAGTCAGCCAGGATGAGAGTTTGCTTGGGGACCAGCAATGGTCTTCGAGTGCCGACCACGTCCAAGGTGTAGGCTCGGGTCGTGACAAGAACTGTCCTATAACTTGCTGTGATATAGAACGCCTCAACTAAGTGGATCCACTAGTCTATGCTAAAAAGCATTAACGTGTCATCTAAAAAGTATGACCCTTTTTACCCATGATGACTACATGGTTTATGGAGACTTGAGTTATTATGAACTCGTCCCCATATCGGTGCTCAATACTATTCCCAAAATATTCTCAGCTCATATGTTTTAAAACAAAACTCTTTCTGTGGTTTGAGGTAATTACTAAAAACTAGCTTAAAAGCTCTCTTGGAAATCGGTGTTTCCTTTCTTGTTTAAATGTGAAAATATTTTAATTCTTGGGAATACTTAGTTCCCGTATAATTTTTTGAAGAAATGAACTTAACTCTTACTTTTTACTCAACTCAAAACTCAAGCCTTAAAACAAAGTTAAAACGTTTGTAAAAGACTTTTGGAAAACTCTATGAACTTCTCTTGACTTGACTCTTTAACTTTCCTTGAATTTGAATTTATGGATTCAAGGATTATGATTTGTGATAGGAAATATCTCATGATGTTTAGGAGTGTTTTTAGAAATCTAAACATGAGAAACGATAAAAAAATCATTGTCTGGAAGCAAGTCCGCGATGCGAAGATGCAATTAAATATTTGATCGCGAAATAAATTTTGAGGCAGAACGGTCCGTGACCGCTCTGCGACGCGGAGAATTTTTTGTGAAATGGGGGGCAGGTCCGCGACGCGGATTAGGTCTCCAGATATCCCGACTTTTTTCTTCATTTTCTAACCCCAATTTGCCTAAATTTGATTCTTTTTCTCAAAATCTCTTTAGATTCAGGTACCCAAAACATATACACAAGAATCTAATTCAAAGTAACTCTAATAATCGACATTAAACTATCAAGAACTCCTCAATCTCAACCCCAATTCAAGAACGAAAGTAATTCAAGAACATCCATCAAGAACATTCAAACTTTCAATCATTTTAGGACGAATTCACGCTGAAATACACATGTTTGGCACGTGAGTGAACGAATCCAACGTTGTGAAAGTCTCACATACCTCGTAGGATCAAATCCTTGATGAAATCCGCAATCAATTCCTTACGAAGACGACGAATCTTGATTTTCCTCTTCTCTTCTCTCTTGAGGTTTTCTCTCTAAAGCCCTAGCGTGAATTTTCAATTGTACAAACTGAACCTATTCAGTTTTGACCCTAATTAATTCACGAAAAATGAATTAAATCAAGTATGTATGGAAAAGACCAAAATACCCCTTAAATCCAATTTTGACTTTCCTTATCTAGACAGTCTGACTTTCAATTAGCATATCTTCCTCATACGAACTCGAAATTGAGAAAACTCAGTGGAGTTGGAAAGATAATCCAAAGATATTTCTTACGATATCTTGTAGCACACCTAACTCATCCTGAGCTAGGATTTATGATAGTTTGAACTTGACCCAAAACTCCAACTTAACATAACTTGAACAAATTTCTAGATTTTTCATTCTTTCCAAAATGGCTCTTTCTAATTTTAGCTCTTTCACTTAGCGAGATGTTACAAATTGTATCACTTTTGTAGATGATGGACAATAACTTAAAGTCTCCCGAACATGAGATGCAGACATATTATACAGAGTAGATCCAGTATTTGTTTTGAAAAAAAATTAAGGCATTACCAGGGTTGTGGGCACTTAGTGAATTACTTCATGCACATATATCGATAAGCTAAGTTGGACAAGAACCCTTTCGACCATTTCGACTATGCCATCTCCTTGTGAGACTGTAATAGTAGATTCAGACTGTTCGTGTGAAGCTTGTTACAATTTGTCTCGGTTTCTTGTGATTGGTCCATGTTACCCTTAGTAACATCTGGAATGTTTTCGACAGCAACAAATAATTTATATTCAATAGTTCTTGCTGATACGGATTTTGAGTTGACCTTCTTTGGATAACTCGTAAACTTCAATTGTTGGAGAGAAGAAGGTCCTTGATAATTAAGAGATGGTGGAGGTTTAGAACTCAACCATCTCTATGGGTTAATTTTCTTATAAAAAAATACTGCAAAATAGCTCACCCTGTTAAAAAAGTGGCAACTTCTGTTGACTCTCATACTTGGAAAAGTTTGATGCAAATCAAAGAACAAGTTGAACCTCACATTATTTGGAAAGTACAAGAAGGAAACTCTAGCTTTTGGTGGGTCTTGTCCCGACGTCCATCTCAGTTGTTAGAAGCTTCATACACAGTTAATTGATATTAGTTATTGAGTCTTTCTATTTCAGTTATGATTGAGACTTGAGTTGCCACTTTGGTGAGTGAATGTTTATTTATAATACATTATTAGTTATTTTTAAGCTTTCAGTTTACTTTTAAAGTACATTTACGTTTAGTTAAGTCTTCTGCTAATAGTTAAGCCAGGTCAAGGGTTCGCTTGAGGTCAACAATGGTTCTCGAGTGTCAGTCCCGCCCATGATGTAGGCTCGGGGCGTGACAACTGGACTCAATATCAACTCACAAAATGATTGTTTTTGTTGTAAGAATGCACATAATGACACTATGTATCATGTGTTTGGGGAGGGAGAAGCAGCAAGGCAGCTATGGAGCATGATGGGAAACCCTCTGGGAATCCAACATAAAAATAACATATGACCAATATCTTCAGTGCTTTGTGGCAAACAAAACCAGAAAATGCCATTCATAAGACTATCTTGAAGATTACCCTTACAATTATTTGTTGGGAGATTTGTGCTATCAAACCGTTCATACTATAATATATGTTTTGGCTAATACTTTTCAAAACTGCCGTGGAAGTAGTCATTTGCCATCATTCTGCCTAGAAGTTGAGAGGCCCAGACCAGTTCAGATAATGAAGCAAGTAACATAGAGTTATCCTCAAAACTGCATCATAAAAATCAACACTGATGGTAGCTATGTACATGAGACTGGAAGGGGCAGGCACTGGGGGAATCATATGGAATAGTTATGGAGACCTGATCATGGCATTCTCTTTTCCCCGTTGAGTGCAAAAATAGCAACATGGCTGAAGCCATGGCAATTGAGTTTGGTGTAAAATGGTGTAATCGACATGGGTACACTAATTTTATTCTAGAACTTGACTCCATGAATATAGTCAGTCAATATGCTCGCCAACAATATAGTTACAAATATGAAGCTGAAACAAGTCATTGACTCGATCAACGTCATCAAAAAAGAGTTCAGATGCAAATTAAACATTGTTGCTTCAGAGAGGATTGTTTAGCAAAACTGGATTCTTCTTCTCATCAGTCAACTCTATTCCAATCTCCCTAGACAAGATAAAGGTCTACTCTTTCTACTGGACAAATGGCAATTCCCTAGTATTCGGAGCAAATTTCTTTGTAAGCTAGTTATTTTCTTCTTCATAAATTTACACAAGGCTCTGTAGTAGATTTCTTAAGCCTTCTAGTTTTTTTGTGACTGATCAGTGTTGTATTGAGGTCGGATCTAACCCTCCTTTACTCCCTTTTTTGCTAATACAACACACCCTATCCGGGTAATTGATTTGAAAAAAAGCAAGAATTAATAATATTTAATTTTAATAATTTGTGTGGGGGTTACAATCTTTATAAAAGCTTATATAAAAGATATAATCATCTGATTCTTTTCTTCACGACCACCAACTCAGGAGCTTTGCTTTGTACTTGATGAATTGATGAAATACTTGTTGGAATTTTACTATGAATACGGAGCCAAATTTTGATCATAATCATGTAGATATAGAAAGTTGCACTTCTATCTATGCAAAAGACTAGCATGTCGCCATTTAAGTCTTTTTTTTGGGTTGAAACATTGAGGGTAGGGGAACTGAAATAGGAGGGGATTACAATGTGAAAATTGAACCCTCACCAATAAAGTGAAAATTTATGTAGTCAACCAACTAAGTTACAATGTGAAAATTCATTTAATTCGTATAATTCTAACTTAAATATTATTAATCTATTGGCCAAACACATATGCAGACTCTTAAATTTGTCCCTAAATTTCATTTTGACACTCCAACTCAACCTTGTTCCATTTTAACCCTTCAACTCCAATTTTTATGTTCCATTTTGGCACTTCTAAGTGATGTGGCAGAGAATGTGCATCACACATTCTCTAAGAGAGTGAAAGACAAAAAAAAAAGTAATTTTAAAAATAATAATAAAAGATTACCCTTCAACACTATTTCTTTTATGTACCATTTAACACAAAATACTAATTTTATGATTTCTTTATTTCTATATATGTTATTCAACTGTAATTTTGCATTTTAAAAATCGACGATCATCCGTTAATTATTGTAAAAAATTAAAACTGACGGATTATCATTATTTTTTTTTTATAAAAAAGTAACAATTTCTTTTTAAGAGTTTTCTAATATTTTTGCGTGAAAAATAACCGACGAAAGTGCATCGATTTCCTTTCTTAAAAAAATCAATGACAACCCAACAAAGTCTATCAAGTTTCAATATTTTTTTGTAGCGTTATTAATTAGCAATGAACATGAGTTTTTTTTTACTCGTATTTAGTTGAATGAAAAATTAGAAAGCTGATATTTGAGTTGGTCCAAGTAGACTAGATATGAAAAAAAATATATGTGATGTTATTTAAACTAACTAATTGTTTTTAAAAGAAAAACCAACAAACTTTCGCCGATTATTTTTTCACACAATAATGTACAGAAACTCTAAAAAATAAATAAATTAAAAAATGATGTTCATCCATTACTCCCTCTGTCCCAATTTATGTGACACATTTCGGATTTCGAGATTCAAACAAGTCTATCTTTGACCGTAATGTTTTCATATATCTTTTAATTATTTTGAATTATCAATTATTGAGACTTATAGTACTTTTTATGTAGTTTACAAATATATAAATTTCATTTTAAAAAATTTAAAGATTCCATGAGCAAATTCTCAGTCAAACTTAAATTGTTTGACTCTCGAAAAGCGAAATGTGTCACATAAATTGGGACAGATGAAATATTTTTTAACACAATAATGGCATGTGAAGCACACACATCCCACTTTGTTGATTATTTGGAAAGAAATGCCAAAATGGAACATAAAAATTAGAGTTGAAGGGTTAAAATTGAACAAGGTTGAGTTAGAGTGCCAAAATGAAATTTAGGGACAAATTTAAGGGTCTGCATATGTGTTTGTCCTAATCTATTTATTAACCATAAATTTGACTTGATCAACATATATATCATGAATTTAATATTTGATCCAAGCTTTAATATAAATCGATCTATCCAATAAAATTTCAATGTCTACGACAATAACAACTCAAAAAATCTTCAAAAAGAAATTCAAAAAAGTGCAAAAGCAAAAGTATGAGAAGAGAATTTCTTCAAGTTTAAATGAACAATTTGGAACAAACATCCTTTTTCTATGTTAGGTACATTTTTGTTCTAAAGTAGTAATTGTTGTAAACAGCTGTGTTTGAAAGATTGGAGAAAATTTGTTAAGCTAATTATAGTGGTTACAAGCTTCTCGATCGATCGATAGAGTTCATTAACATTAAAAAATCTTGCCTAAATTAACCAAAAACCAAATTAATACATATTATATTAGTCAAAATAAGTACATTGTTTAACGTGAAAGTAAGAGACTCTATATACATTTTATTCTCCCCACGTTAATTCCTAACTAGTAATAAAGTTGGGACTCCAAATGCAATGGAAGGAAAACCCTAGACGTGATTTGACCTGCCTCAATTATAGGAACTACTTTTATATACTTTGTCGATGTGTTTGCTTCATGTCGATGGTATTTTTAATATTTTAATTTTTTTATTAATGTGTTTGCTTTATGTCGATCGTATTTTTGAGATTTTAATGTCTATACTTTAAAGATGCTTTACAAATATTTTTTCATTGATAGTTTGAATGTTTGATCCCTCATCAATAAAAGATTTTTGCTAAATAAGTAAAACTCAACAAAGGCAAAATGTAAATAACGACTTACGCCATTAAATATTTGTCAAATAAGAAAATATATAGTTATCTTAGAAATGGCGATTAAAAAAACGTGTCACACAAATTAAAACAAAAGAAATACATAAAATCACTTTTTGTATAATTTGTTGGGCAAGCACGGGACTTTGCCTTTTTTTTATCCCTCGTTTTTGCTCACTTGATGACTCGAACTCATAATCTGAAAGTAAAATGTACTTATCATCCTAACAACTCTCTCTTATCACGGGACTTTGCATATAGTTTCTAAACAAAACAGGTTTGGATAGGCATAGTAAGAATTACTTTCGACTTGTAATAATATTTTGGCAGGTACTAATATCGAACTACCGGAAAACATTAATACTTTCAACAATAAAAAAAACTGTTAATAATTTAATATTAGTCCTATAAATAAGCATTAATACACACAAGAAAAAAAAAGAGATCATTAAATCTATTTGATATGAGATTCAAAGTTAAAAAGGTGTAAAAACTTTTTGCTTTTTATTTTAAAAATAAACGTTGGCGTGAGACCTTCACCCAACAACTAGTCCTATCCAGCTAGATGCTAGCCATACAAGCAAAGACAGAGATTGTATACTTGTGTTATGGTGCACTAATAAAATTATTCAATTCTTAATTAGAAATTTTGAGTTTAAATTTATATATATTTGATATCGTAATTATACGAACAAAATGTGGGACATAAAATAAAACAAAAAGAAGTGTAAAATATCTGAAAGTTCTAGAAATTATTTATATGAAAATATTAGAAGTTTAAATTAAAAAGTTACAATATGCTAGTAAATATATCGTGAAGTACACTCTTAATATGGGGCCTCTGTAAAATTTATGGGATAACTGTAGAAAGAGAATATAATAAAGAAAAAAGAAAAAGAAGCTTAGGTTCTCATGATTGGTACCCCACAATATAAACTTTATTGTTAATTTTTTTTTTAAAAAAGGACACGTGGCATGGAAAACCTACCTTGTTAAGTAAACTTTACAATAAAACAAATAGCTGCTAGGGTTTTGGAGGTATCCTTTCAACTCATATTCTAGAATTTGGGAAAAGACGAATGTACCCAAAACAAAAGGTTGCAATAACGTAGTAGCATTTAATTTGTTATTTTTTAAATTTATTTGTTTGTTTGCTCCCCTTTTTTTGTTGATTATAATATCTTAAGATCAAATCTAGATAATATCCCCCACGAAGTAGACAGACCTAAATAGGTTGATTTATTTGATTGCTATTTTTTTATTCGATATTTGATATTTTCTTTGATGTTTGACTTATTTAAATTTGTATTGAAAAGTGGAAAAAAAACACATTTATTGATATGCAACCTCATTTTTATAAATTGAATTCAAAATAAATGATTAAAAGTTAACTGATATACACAGCTACACTATAAACCAGAAGATATATCATCGGTGCAAAAGACATGTGCTAGATAATTTAATTCGGAGCATATTCTGGTATTATGAATTATTTGAAAATTAAGTTAGTAATCACTTCTATTCGAGATTTCATATGGTTTGAAGTACTAAACATTATGACAAAAACAATTTTTAGTATCAACAGATGTGCATATTAGCAAAGAATGGTAAAATTTTTATCGACATTATTTAATTGTCATTATATTCAATGTTGTTATAAACATTAGAGACATTTATAAAAAAAGATCATTATTTCGAGGCAAACATATCTAGCGACAATTAAATTATTATAGTCAAAGATTATTTTTCCTGCCGTGAAAGGGGAAAACTGTTGATTGGGGAGTAGTAAAAGAGAAAGAGGCGTTTAATAATTGGGACATACGTGACCAAATTAAAATTGATTTCTATGAAGAAAAATAATTAATTTGGGAGTGACAATGACCTAAAGTTATAGTGCACAAATCACCAACACCACTAATAATTGAGTCAATAAAATATTCGACTTTTATTTCAAAATATCACCTTTCCTTTAACTGCTCACTCTAACATTGTAACGTTAAAAAGGTCCACTATATATACCCCTTCATATACTTTTGCCTTACCAATTCAATTAGCAACAACAACAACAACAATTCTCACACACACCCAAAAAAAAAAACTACAAATTTCAATCTTACATATAGAGAAATGGATCAAAATTTGGTAGTGGTAGGAAAGAAGTTTTGGAAAATAGTTCGAGTGGCGTTATGCATGCTAAGAAAAGGTATATCAAAGCAGAAAATAATGCTCGATATCAAATTAATGATGAAGCGTAGCAAGATTAGTAGTTACAAAGCCGTAGTCCAAAATCTCATGTTCCACTTCCACCACCACAACCAAAACCGCCGCACTGACCACGTCGAAAATGGTAATTTACCATTTTGCCCTCCACATGAGGATGAGTATTATGAGTTTAGTTGCAATAGCAGCCCCAATTTGGACATGAAAAAACACACTACTAGCCATGAAGAAGATGTTGTGGTGATGAATGAGGCGGTAATGAAAGCATTGGAAATTATTAAGGGTGAAACAACGTCACCTGATAATTATTTTCGTGGGTTTGGGAGACAATTGAGGATTACTGACTCGCCTTTTCCGGTGAGAGGTGAGGTGGAAGAAGTGGATAATCATGTAGATGAGAAAGCTGATGAGTTTATCTCAAAATTTTATAGAAATTTGAGACGACAATCTTCATTTTCTGCTTCATAATTGTTATTGTTAGTAGTATACAATGTATGCATGTTTTTCTTCATTTGCAAAAGCAATTTTATTAGATTTTTTGCTTTTGTGTGGGGTAGCTTATAATATAAACAAAGAAATATAGAAAACTTGTGAGGATTGGAAGTTGTGGATAGTGTGTGCTTATTTGCTTCATGTAATTTAGTTTTCACAAAAGAAGATGTGTAAATACAACAAAATACAAATAAAACAATGAATCTTTGACCGGTAAATAGTTACTCTATGTTTCAATTTGTTATCTTAGTTAATATTTATAACGTCAAAGAATATTTCTTTTGACATGTTTTTACTAAATATTTTAAATTGTTAATTATTGTGATTTATCATATTTTTTATGTAATTTTTCAGTATGTTGATTTTATTGTTAGAAAAATTAAAAAATCTATCTTAATTCAGACTAAACATTAGTTAATTTAACTTTATTACTCCAAATCTAGATGCGTATATAGTATTTGAGTCATTGGAAAATTGAAAGGCTTGTTCTATTTGTACGGAAATGGCAAAGTGCACTTATTAATCTACGCATTACTTATTCCATCAAATTTATTTGTGATATTACATCAATTTTGATTTTTAAAATATGTATTCTTATCGAATTAATTATAGTGGTTTTAGTTAGATCAACTAAATGAACAAAATATATGAACAGCTTATATTATCAAAATTGGTCAAAATAGGACACCAAAATTAAACTTGTCAACGTACCCCTCAAGAAGCCACCGTCATAAATAAAGTACTCATTTAATACGATGGTAAGAATAATAATTTTAAGATAATATTTGAAATTAATTTTATCTCATATTTGATCGGAGGTATTTAGCTAATTTCAAAATTATTTGGCAAATAACTTTGCAAAGCTTCAAAAAGTACAAATAAATTAAAAGTAAGAGAGAAAAGAAACTCTTCAAGGTACACGATATGAATATTGAACACATGGCATGGAACTTCTTTTTGCTATTGTTACATTTTTTTTTGTATCATATATTATTAGTTGTAAACAATTGCGTTTGGTAGAAAGGAGGAAACTACAAGGAAGTTGGAAAAAAGGTTTTTTTTTTTAAAACAAAATTGGTGATATTTATTTGGGAAACTTACATAAATATACTATAAATAAAAAATATTTACCATTTATATTAATAATATTTTTTTTTCACTTGATCACTTTTAATACATGTATAATACACTTTTAATTCATATTACAAAAAAACAATTTATTATTCACATATAATACAAATTTTATTGATGGATAATACATTTATCACACATTTTAATACAATTATAATACAACGTGTCAACTTCTTACCAAATAAGCATATTATATTTTTAAAAATAATTATAATACATATATATTGCATACTTAATTCACTTTTAATACATATTACAGATTTAACATAGTATTGCTATAAATGGTAATAAATAAAAAGTATCGCTAAAATAAGTAATTATTTATTAAAAGGCACTCATCCAAGTAATTTTTCCTATTTATTTGTAGGGATGCACCTATTTAAATTATTTAGAAGTTCTTGATTCTAAGGAATTATGTCACATTTTTCACCAGCTTTTTCTAGCTCCTTTTTGGAATTTATTTAAATCTTCAAAAAAAAAATTATAAAATCAAAATCATACTTTCTAATTGGCATATTTAAATTGAATAAATTTTAATAACAAAACAAACAAGAATAGACATACTTATGAATTATGAATGTCAACAATAGAGATTCTCAAGAAAAACTATAAAATAAAGTAAAATAATAATATCTGGTTAAAGAATTTAATAATTGACATAATTATATTGAAATGGTGTTGCATTCCTTCAATAGAATGATTGTTGGTTTGTTGCACTTATTGAAATTTTTGAAGAAGACACCAAAAAACATATTTTGTTTTTTTTTAAACTTGTAAGCAACGGTTAAAATTTATAAATATTATTGTAAGCAACCGTTAAAATTTCAATAGTTAAAATTTCTTGTAAGTAATACCGTTCAAATTGGAGGGTGAATGGGCGATGAAGAAGTCACTCTCCACATAAGCCAAGGCAGAGATAAATGCAAGATTTAAAATTTATAAATACTATTGCATTACTCTTATATTAATTTTATAATAATAATCGGATTTACAATTATATTACACATAAAAGGAGGTGAGAAGTGAGAACTTGAGAGTAAAAGAACAATTTTGGAGAAAAAAGAAAAAAGTTCTTTTTTGGGGGTCAAATTATTAAAAGAATACAATTTTTGAGTTTAATTAACTCGAAAAATTAGTTCAAAAAAAGAGGATTGTCCAAATCTTATAAGAAGATTACTCATTTTATTAACCATCGATTCTAAAAAATTTCGTTCTTCAACTTAAAGCTAAAGTACAATTGCAAATGCAAAGCACGTTGAATTAGGTGTGTAACTCAATCATTTAAGTCAATATTTCAAATAATTTTAACTTTTTCAATCAATACGGCCAAAACAATGGGTACCCTATTTAATTTGGCCAATCATTAACTTTGAAAAGTTTCAAGAGAGTACTTCTAAGAGCTTTAAAAAGTGGAAACTAAAAGCAAGAGAAATGAGAAGTCTTCAAGTTAAAAATAAACATTATTGAACATATGCAATGGATCAACTTTTTGTTATGTTATTTTTCTTGTATCAATATTTATTTGTCGTTAACAACTTGCGGCTCATCAAATGGAGACGAAGACTTCTTTGTGTGTTAACAATTTTTTTTATGTATTTTTTTCTTTCTTTTTTCCTTCTGACTTTACGAAGATTCTTTTATATAGACGTGAGTTAAGATTTAAATGTCTCCAAATAATTCTAGCAGACCTTGGCTTGCAGAACATGGGTTGGACTAATTGGATTCATCTTGTCAACTTAACAGAGTACTAACTCAAATATAATTGGACTTCATTTAAGGTATATAATTTTAATTTAAATATTAATCTATCTTTATTAACCAAAAATTTAATTTGGTCAACCTATCATGAATTTATCAAATAAAATTTCAATGTCTCCATTAAAAACTCGAAAAATCTTCAGAAAGCATTTTCAGAGATTAAAAGAAGTGCAAAAGCATGAGAAGAGAAACTCTTCCAAGTTAAAATGAAACAATATAATTTGGAACTCCTTTTTTCTAAGTTAGGTAGCACATTTTTGTTCAAAAGTAGTAAGTTGTGAAAGTTTGTTAAGCTAATTATAATGGTTACAAGCTTCTCGATAGATAGAGTTCATTGAACATTAAAAAAACTTGCAAATAAAACCACAACCAAAATACATACATGAATTATAATAAAAGAGAAATTTAATGACAATAAAAAAAATTTAAGCGGTAAAAATATTTAGCGATAATTGAATTAATGCAATTATATTTAGAGTTGCTAAAATATTTAGCAGAATTTATATAGAATGTGTTGGTTATAAATATTCATATTTGTTATTGTTCCTAAATATAATATAACAATAATTATATTATTGCCGAAAAATTCTTTATTTATTGCGGTAGTATTATATTAGTCAAAAGAGAAAATATTAACCCGTTAAACTTATACTCCTTTTCTGAAGTGGACATCTAAAGTTTGCGGGGGTCCTGTTATTCCATCTAATTTTTTTAATTTCAACTTAATTTCCACATAATATATTAAAACCATTAGATTAAAAGATATTTTGATACATTTAACATATATTTAATTAAAGATTACAAAATTTAAAAATCTAGAAAAAAGAATAATTGAATCTATTATGAGTCTCAAAATTGGAAAAAAAAAAACTTTTTGCTTTTTATAATAAACCTTGGGGTGAGACCTTGACCAACAACTAGTTCTAGTCAACTAGGCGCTAGCCATGCAAGCAAAGACAAGGTTTGTATACTTGGTTACATACTTTTTGGTACCTAATTTTTTCAGGACCATTAATAATAGAAAAAAATATGATTAATTAATATAATAAGATCCTTATTACAGTAAAGTTTATCTACCATTTTATTTGTAATGAATTCTACTTATTTGACAAAAAATCTAAAAAAATAATTTTGAAATGTTACAAAGTATTCTTATACTTGTTACATTTAATATTCAGTCAATTTACATTACATAAATTATGAAGTATATAGTAAATTAATTGTGAACTACACTCTTTGGATATGGGATAACTGTAGAAACAGAATATAATAAAGAAAAAGAAAAAGAAACTTAGGTTCTCATGATTGGTACGCCCACAATATAAACTTTATTGTTAAAAAAAAGAAGGAGGGGGGGTGGGGGGGGACATGCCATGGAAAACCTACCTTGTTAAGTAAACTTTTCAAACAAACAAATAGCTGCTAGGGTTTTGGAGGTATCCTTTCAACTCATATTCTAGAAGTTGAGAAAAGACAACTGTATCCAAACAAAAAAATTGCAATAACGTAGTAATATTAATTTGTTATTTTTAAAATTTATTTGTTTGTTTGCTTCCAATTTGTTGATTATAATATCTTAAGATCAAATCTAGATAATATCATCCCCACTAAGTAGACAAACCTAAATAGCATTATTATTGAGCTAAGTGACTGAATTAAGAATAATTATCTTTTCATGAAGCCGAAAGTTTGAGACTACTTGATTTATGATGTTTGATTAATCTGAACTCACATTGAAAAGTGAA
>JAJOOS010011547.1:0-30313 GCA_029582725.1 Solanum chiquidenum | reverse complement strand
TCAGCGTACCCATATAGTCCCAGAACTATGAGCCACGTAGGTGTAAGTCCCCTCCGTGGGCATTATTTAGTGATCATGCCTCTATACCTTTGGTCGGGTATATTGGGTCCTCTCGTGGGGCGTATACATCGGACTCCACATTTCGCTCATGTGGTTTTATTGTTGGTTATTAGTAGCTCCTACAGTTCAGTTAGACTATATTGCATTGACCATTCATTCAGTATTCAGTCAGCATGCTTTTAAATTGGTCAATGCATTTAGTTATCTCAGATTCAGTATCTCATCTTGTGCATATTATTTCATTGCCTTATTGCTTTGTTCAGTTATATGTTATTTGAGATTTACTCTATCCTGCATGCTCAGTACCTTCCAAGTACTGACACATACGTGCACTACATCTTCTCATGATGTAGGTTCAGGTTCTCAGCATGTAGATCACGCTTAGATTGGTTCCCGATCTCCAGTTCAGCAGAATCAGTGGTGAGTCCTCATTCTCCGAGTACAATAGTCATGAGTTTCTTTTCAGTATTTTTAGTCCTTTAGTTTTAGTTTTACTAGACTTAGTTGGGGCTTGTCCTAGCATATTTAGTCAGTTATAGGCTATTTTCAGACATAGTTAGATTCATGTTAGTATTGAGTTAATATCTTCTTTGTATTAAACTCATCAGTTATCATTTATCTCAGTTATAGTATATGGGTATTCCCCATCTTTTCATTTTAAATTATGTTTTAGCTTCTCTATCAGTTTATTATCTTTAGTATGCTCATGATCATGCCAGCAGGGTTAGCTTGGGATCACTTGTGGTCCTAGGTCCCGTGTCCGCGTCTCAGGGGTAGATCGGGGCGTGACAAAACAATTGGAAACTAAAGGATGTATTAAATCCTAAGACCTCCAATTACAATCCTTAAACAAGTACCTAATCAAGATAAATAGATTGACACAAGAAAAGGAAACCAAAAGCAACCTAATGGTATATTAAACCTAAACACCTTAATCGATTAATCCGAATCGAGCACCGAGTCTCTTCCTAAGACCTCAAGGAAATCAAATCTCCAAGAAACCTCCATTTCTAAACAAAGTTTAATAGAAGCTTCACCAAGCTCTCAAGTCTCTCAAAGGATATCCAATTCATCAAACATTCATTTTAAAAATAGTCTACCTAAAAAGAATACCAAAAATAACTATTTATAGTTTTAGGCTATTACATAATAAGAGGTCAAAATATTGCCCAAAAAGGATAAAGGGCGAGCAGGGTCGGGCTCGCCTAATGAACTCGGCGAGTCACCTACTAGGTTGGCGACGTGACCCTTCCTTGGAAGCATTCTGTAAAGTTCGGCGATCTGGGTCATGCTAGCCTAAGGAACTCGGCGAGTCACCGATTTACTTCCAGTTCGCCGAATATGGAAGCTTCCCTATAGCTCCCTGGATCTTTCGGTGAGCTTAGATTCCACACATAAGCCACTAGTCGAGTCGTCGAAGCGGTCTCAGCTCGCTGAATGAGGTAGCTTCTCACTCGCTCTTCCTTGCTTCGTTAGACCTCCCACACTCCAAGCTATTATCCAAACATGGTATTGTTCAATTAGGAGCTCCTTCAAAGCGCGTATATTACTATTCAAGTCATGGAACCCCGTCTTTGTCATCAACTCAAGCTCAAGAACCTCTATCTTTGTGAACAATACTTCCATCCTTTGAAGTTCCCAAACTTGGCTTGGAGTGAATGGCCTTTAGGCAATCTGAATTGCATCAAATAGGGTAGATTAATATTGCTTAGAACCTTAGTTAGGTGTAGAAACGTTGGGGTTTAGGATTATAAGGAGTGAGAAAATACTTAAATACCCTTATTAAAAAGCTACGGAAAATATTCCACGGGGCCATCTATGGTTTGCGGTTTGATCTAAACACCATAGATCCCATCAGTGGAATTTATATTGAAATTTTAAGGCTCCGAAAGAAATTCTACAGAACCAAACTATGACCCATTGAAGTTTCTAGGACTTGCTGATATGTGCGTAAGAATTAAATTAAAAAAATTGACTCCCACAACTTTTTCCACGAGTAATTGTACAGGTCATAGAAACTTCTACAGCCCATAAACATTTTTCGTACGTCACTAACTCAGAAAACTTTACTTTGGTAGTCTATGGTAAAACGGTCATAACTTTTTACTCCGAACTTGAAATGAGGCAAATGTGGTGGCATTGAAAAGAGGACTCATAGTACTTTAATTTTATAGGTGGTAAGTCACCTAAATCATTATGTCAGGACAAATATGATTGTTTGCTGTACTAAGCATGGAAGGGGTAGGGAAAGGTTTCACAACACAATTTAATGAAAAATACACATAGAAACTCGTGAACTCGAAACACTAAAAGAGTGACTGAATTGAATGAGAGCATTAGGACGATTGAATACCTTGGACTGGAACAAAATCAGAGGAAAAAAGAGGAGGGTATCTTATTTTCATATCCTCTACATGTCACGCCGCAAGCCTACACCCTGGACGTGATCGACACTCAAGAACCACTGTTAATCCTCAATCAAACCCTTAGTGTGGCTGACTACTTAGAAGAAGAGTAACTCAAGAAAATTTAAGCTTTAAACAAAATTAAAGCTTTTAATCTCAAAGTACTCAAATGCTTCAAAATACTTCGAAAACAATAATAGTTGAAATACGGTTGAACAAAAAAATATTGATAACATACTCAAAGCTAAATATCTATGAAGCCTCTATATTCCAGACAGATGTAGAAACAAGACCCTCAACATCTCAAAGTAACTTACTAAAAGAAAAAAGTGGAGTCCTCAAGAATGCAAGAGGCTCACCAAAGCTTACTAGAACTGCAAGTGATCTAAAAAAACCACCTATTGATGACCCTAAAAATAAGTATTTGCATCATAAGAACATGCTTGTCAAATTACATCAGTACATTGAATGTATGAGTATGTAATATACCCAAAGTGAAACAACTGAATGAAAGGAATGCAATGGATATAATTATATACTCAACAAATGAAAAAAATAAAGGAGTGTAAACATTTAAACTTTAAAAATACTTACTCAGTTGTTTGAACTCATCAAGATATTGGTGTTTAATTCTCCCCCAATAAATATATAGTCATTCTCAAATATAGAAAACATACTCTTTCTTAATTTGAGATAGTTACTCAAAATATCCTCTTAAAAAGGTAATTGCTCTAAAATATCACTGAACTCACTAACTCGTTTAGCAATCACAATTTCTCTTTTCTCTATATAAAAAATGATACATTTTAGAATTCTTAGTTCCCTTATACTCTTACTCAAATCGCTCTTTAAACTCTTCTTAAAATTCGTCTTAACTTTCTCAAAATTAAATTTAAGACAAAAAAGTTTGGTTAAAAGGATTCTCAATGCTAACTCGGTAATAGCTTAGTAATAAGGTTCATGTTGAAAAATAGATATGAACAGTCAACTCAATAATCTTAATACAACATATAACAACTAAAAAATCAAGAATAGAATTCAGAACTCAACAAAGAAACTTAACTCAAGAATTATCAAAACTAAGGATATAACCCTAGATTATTCTTACAGATAGGAAATGGATGTAGGGCATAAGGATGATGTCATCCCATCACTATGAGTACCCTTACATATACCTGGAAGAACAATGTTTTTGGTGAAATTGGTGAAAACTCAAAGAATGCTTGAAAGACTAAATTTCTCCTCTTGGATCCTTGCTCTAAGACTTGGAAGTGTTACTGAACTTAAAAGGATTGATTAACATTGTTTAAAACCTTAAATAGGTGTAAAACTGTCTTGGTTTAGGCTTAAAAGTTGTGGGAAACAAATAAAATACCCCTCTTAAAAACTAACAGAAATATTTTATAGGTCTATCTATGGTTTGTGCTTTGATATATGGACTGTATATCCCATCCATGGAATTTATATAAAATTTAAGGCTGGAAATTTCATTCTAAAGGTCCAATATACAACCCGTAGAAGTTTCTACAGACCGTAAATCAAATCCGTAGAATTTATACTATTTTCAAGCTCAAAAGTCCATTTACGGGTCAAAACTACGGCCCGTAGAATGGATCCATAGGAACAGGACACCAAAAACTGACATCTCTGAAATTTTGTATGAGTTTAGTGTATAGTTCATCAAAATTTCTATGACCCGTAGAAGCAACTCGTAGGAATTGACTTCAGGGAACTCTAATGTGACAGTCTCTGGTAAAATGGTAAAATGGACATAACGTTTTACTCAAAACTCGAAATGAGATAAATCTGATAGTGTTGGAAAGAGAACACATAGACCTTAAATTCGATGGGGCATGAGAAACTAATTCATTATGTACTTAGATATATGATCATTTCATGTTTCCTTAAGTCAAATCTTACGTAAAAACTTAATCGTTATGGAAGCTTCCAACTCAACTTTGTGCTAGGGGCTTCTTGTGACCTTAATTAATATTAAAATCCATTATAACACTAAATAACATCTTAAGTGTTTTCAAGAGCCCATGCATGAGTAGTGAATTCTAGATTTTATTCATTAAATTGCATGTTTTCAAGTAAAGATTTGGCAAGTTTAGATAACATGGCCTTTAATATGATGAAACTGCATGCCTTTTTTTTCAGGTTATGAATTTAGAAAGAAAAGTGTAGTTTTCATCGTAGCTATACTAAGCCCTCAGACTTATGATTTTATATTGCATGATGAGTTTTGGTATCAGATGTACCTTAGTGTTATATGAGGTATACGTATGTTTTTGGGAGTATTTAGCACCAAGTCGAACAGGGTGAGAGTACCCTTAGTCCCAAACCCCATAGATTATAACTCCCCTCTGTTGGCCATCGGATTTCATGTAGCTCCATTGGTCTATTTCGGTTAGAGAACCTCCCATAGAAACAATTTTAGGTTTTGAGTTTATTTACTCTTTGCCTTAAGATTTCAGAGCTTCTATTATTTACTATGATTCAAAAGGAATTTTCAGGTTATGGCTTTCCTTGAGTCATTCTATCACAGATTTTACTATCATGATACAACTTCAGTTTTAGTTATGCTTCAAGAAATGTTTCACTATGACATGTGCATGATATCAGTTTTACGCATGCTTTCAAGTATACATTATTTTCCTTATGCACATCTCACATACTCAGTACGCTCCATAAGCTTGACAACATACTTCTTTGTGATGCATCATTTTATGATGTAGATTTTGTAGCCCACTCTTCAGTCTATGGTTAGTTGGTTGGACACACATCTAGCCAGTTTGGTGAGTCCTCCTCATTCGAGGGCTTGTAGTTCAGATACATTTTAGTACTTAGTTTTCTTATTCAATATTTCACTATTTAGAGTTGTCTTGGGACTTGTCCTAGCAGCTCGCTAGTAGTAGACGCTTTCTGACATAGAGTCAGGTGTTCAACTTTATTCTGATTGTAATTTTTAGAACCCTATTTATATTGCGGATTAAGTTTTTCATTTCTCCATTTAAGCTTCGATTCATATATTTTGTTCCATTTTACAGTCATGCCAATGCTAAGAGGGTTATCTTGAGATCACTTGTTGTCTTCGATCCTGGGTTTCATCTAGGGGTAGTCTCGGTGACTGACCTCAGAATTGAGAATGGGAAAGATAGTAGTTTTCAGAAGTTCATGGTGCCATCCGACGAAGCCCAACTAAAGCTCGTGGTGAGCCACGGATTCTGGGTCTTGTCCGTGGATTGGCCACCCAACAAGGCCAGAGGACCACAAATCACGACCAAGACCAACGGACCGTCGTTGGGTCCATGGTCCATGGAGTGGTCCGTGGATCATGGCCCCGATGTCCAGTCTTTGATGGAGATGACAGACCGTCGCTCAAACCACGGTCCATCGATCAAGGCCGGTATGTTGAAAGTCGACAGTTATTTTAAAGGTAGTTGGGTCTTTTCCTAATTGTTGTATCATAATACTACATCATTTTTCCCATGCCTAAAACCCCTATATAAGTGATTTTAACCCCAAATTAATTCATTCACTTCAATATCTTCAAACTCACCAATAGAAGTTGAGTCTTTCTCTCCCAAAGGTATTTCTGTCTCTAGAAAGTTGAAGAAGAAGATTCAAGCTAGGGTTCAAGATCAAGCCTTCATTTTTCAATTTCTTTTGGTCTTTGATAGTAAGGTATGATAGTTTCCATCCATGGATTCCTTCCATTGATGGAGTTCCCAAATTCTCCTATTTCAAAGTTAGAAATCCCCAATTGAGTTAAGATTTTCTTCAATTCAATGGGTTCTCTTGATTATTGAATTAAATGATTTAAATATGATATCTTATGGATGAGTTGATGAAATACTATGATTTTTTTATGATTCCCCTATGAACCCATGTAATTCCTATGTTGTACTAGTTATGAGCATATAATGTGGGTCTTGGATTATGAAAGAAGAGTTTTATGAAATCAAGCATGAATTGATAGAATTACATAAAATTATGATGAATTTCGATGAACCCATGTGTAACCCATGTTTTCTAGATAAATATGATTGAAAGTGAGTTTTGAACCTTCAAAGACTGAATTATGGAACTATGCATGTTCTTACGAAATATATGAAAAAAATTTAAGGTTGCTTTGAGAGTGAAGTATGAATGATGATGTTGTTGTTGTGTTGCTCAAAGGATTTCTCATTTACACATGAAAGTATGATTGTGAAAGGTTTTCTCACATAGTAAGGATTCTAAGTTTGAAAGGTTTTCTCACCTAAATGAATCAAATTTAAAGAGATATCCTAATGAAACTTAGCTTGGATTGGCAAGATTACATGCCCTTCCATGGATAATAAGAACGAGTTAAGAAAATGACTACTCCGTGGGAATTATGCTTAGCACCGAGAGGATATTGAGATGGAGGCTCTCCCGTTAGTAGAGGCTGGTTTTTAGTAGAAATCTCCTTATCCCTTACCTATGTGCCCTCATAGGATTATTCTCTATATAACATTAGATAGTAGAATCCACTTAAGCTAGAAGTTCATGATCTCTATGTCGGTTAAGGCTACTTCCCACAATAATAATAATGAACTAAGGTTACTTTAAGAAGTATCTCACATGAATAAAGGTTTTAAAGAAGTTAGCCTGCATTGACCATGTTTTATGACTTATGCTTTCTAACCCTTTTATATCATGTTTTAGCTTTCTCAATTGCATGTCATGAAATCGCCTATTTTAGAATTATTTAAATGTTTTATGCATTGCTATCATACATGGTACATTATTTTGTACTAACGCATACTCTTGCCGATGTTTTCCCAAATGTAAGGTCTGACATTCAGGGTCCTAAGTTTTGTGGCTAGAGGTTGATTGCGAGATTTCCGAACTTGGGTGAGTCCTTATGCATCGAGGACAGATTTTCATTGTTTTCAGTTTCTTTCTTATCTTTAGTTTTTTAAAAGATGTATGGGCTAGGCCATATTTCATTCTATTATATTAGATGGCTATTGAGACAAATGTTTAGTCTTCCACTTTACTTTTATAAAATGTTTAGAACTTGAAATGTACTTCTTTATCTCTGATGTTCTATTTCTTATGTTATGAATTTTAAGTGGATTGTATGGAGCCTCTTGGGGTCCTATGCACCATGTTACATCTAGGGTATACCCTTAGGTCGTGACAAACTTTGAAATCAAAGCACAAGATTTAGAATGGTCCTAGGATATCTTATAAGCCACGTCGAGTAGTGTCTTGTTGATGACTGTGAAGCCCGCCTCATTTATGAATGAGAGGCTATAAGATGTTTAGAAAACTCCACTTCTCCATTACTCTAAAGTCGGTCCATAGAGTTTAACTCTATAAAGTCTCTCTCTTAATCCCTATCTAATGCTCTACAGGATATGGATACTCGAAGAGCTTATGCTAGAAGGAATATGAAGGAGAATGCGGAACATGAAGCTCTTCCTTAAGCTTCTGAAACCCCGGTCGACCCTTTGGTCGAGCAAGTAACTAATGCAGAGTTTAGGGCAACTTTTCAGGTATTAGCTCAAGCTATGATGGTCCAAGCCAATAGGGAGGTTGTGGTTCCTATGAACCCAAATGTGGGTACGGAGGAAACTAGAGTGAGTCACTTCACTAGAATGAATCCTATGAAGTTTCATGGTTCTAAGGTTGAGGAAGATCCTCAAGAGTTCATTGATCAGGTTTACAAGGTGTTGATGATCATGGGAGTGACATCGGTGGAAGTTTTAACTACTCCATTAAGTTTGGAATGTTGAATTTGATAGATTTGCATATCTCATTTGCGTGCATGAGGTTTTGAATAAATTACGAGAACCCCATTAGAGATTTTGAGTTGTCAAAAACCAGTTGATTTGCATCAATTGGTACAATCAATATTTTGCCTGCACGTGTGCAAAGACCAATGAATTTGGTCATGATTTTCTTGGGGTCCATGCTTCATTGGCGATGGGTTAGTTCCCTCCTATCTGCGTTCATGGGTCCCTGCCGCATTCACATGGCCTTGGTTCTTTACCCTTACCATTTGTAAGACCTTCGTCATATTTGAGAAGGATTAATTATTGATCCTCAACGTTTTCAGGCCCCTCTTACCGCATTAACTAAGTAGGATTTTGGTCTAGTCTTTGTTTAAAGACCAAACCCAATCAACAAGGAATTATAATTTTCCTTTGGTGATTTCTCCTCTGATATATCCTTGATTTTGAACTCCTCTATGTTCTAAAACTATGGGGCCACCTGGGTGTGTTATTGGGAAGTGTCAGAGAGTCTCTATTTGTGGTGTTTTCCTCTAATTTGGGACAACCATAGCTTGTTTGTTGTTCTTTAAAGTGTGAATTGTAGCATGGTGTTGGTTTCCAGTATTCTGAGCCTCAAATTTTGGTTTACCTAAAGGTAGGCTACGACTTTCCATTTCTTATATTAAGCTTGAGTAACTTAAATGATAATTATTTGTGTTAATTGGGGATTGAAACCTAGTTGATCATGCTAGTTTGTTAGATATCATGTTTAGGCGTATTTTGGGATTTTCAAGATTAGGAACATGTTGATTGTGGTATGTGATTACCCTTACCTTGTGGTTGCCTCAATTGATGTTATTGTTGATTGTTTGAGCATGTTTGATCTTAGTCTAGGCTTAGACTAGCGCTAGCCGTAGTCGTGCTATATTTGGAGCCATTTGGCCTCATTCTATTTCGACATCATTTCAGATTATTAACTCCCTATGGACTTGTGTAGCATACTTGAGTCTGATAGAAATAAACCTTCGATTAGCCAAGGACTCAACTTTAATCGTCTTTTATCCACTCTCCCTCTTTCTATAGCCCTATGAATTGCGTTTGGGATTTTAGGATTTTCTTTACCATTGGGCACTGGAGTTTGTTCGAACTTGGAGTATTGTGTTTATTATCTACCAGTAGACGTCATTCCACAGTGGTTCTATGATGATGACTTTAAATGAGGTCCTTTGGAAGCCATCATAATCGATGATTCAAGGTCTAGTCATGTTGATCTTTATCCTCTAAGGTGTTGATACACTCTAGCTTCAGCCTATTGCCCCTTGAGAGACCACTTGCAGTTTTAGGTTCAGGATCTGTACTCCTTAGCTTTAGTAGGCTCTTATTAGTTAACTGGAGGGTTATCTACAATTTGAGGTATGGACTATGCCTTGCTCTTAATAGATTTAGCAATAATGTACACCTATCAGACTTATGAGGGTCTGTTTAGGTTTTTACTTAAACTTGCGCTTGCTTGTACCTTTTGGACTTATGGGGGTAAGTTATGTTTAGTTAGTTGAAATTAGTTCTTTTTCTGTTATTAGTACACTCGTTTGCATTTCTTTTAAATTCCACTTTGACATCTTCTATGTCTATATTCTATCATTTCATATTGCTTTTTATTTTCATACTTATTCGGGTGTTACGGTGGTGGTCCTGTCTGGTCTACTATCATTTTTGCATTGTCGGCAGACTACTTTGGCCCACCAAATGGCACAACCACAATAGCTGGCTTGACTCCCTCTTGCTCTGGTCTACACTACCCTTGTGAGTTAGTCGGCCTATGATACCTACTGAGTACATGATGTTTTGGTACTAATTCTACACTCTGCATATGTTCCGTGATGTATGTATGATTACTTGCTACTGACATTGATCATTCAATCCCATTGGAGCTTCTGTTCTAAGGTGAGGGTAAGTACTTGGCATCCTGTACTTACTGATCTCTACCTTTATTTGGTAGCTAGTCTCTCGGTTTTTGAGACAAGCTTTTATTTTGGGTCCATTTTTGTGACCTAAAACTCTTGTGTTTAGACAAATCCGTACTTGTGAATTCACAGTTCTAGGAGGGATCTTTTTAAAGATATCATTTTGGTTTGCTTCTGTTTGTTATTCCATTTCTATTATTCAATTACTGCTTCTGATTTGTTTCTATCCTTATATCTATTACTTGTTGTTTTGGGTTGCGGGTTGGCTTACCTACTAGAGGGTTATAGTAGGTGTCATCATGACTCGATGAATTGGGTCATGACAAATAGATATACCAGTAATAATATATCTCAATTATTTTTAAATGACGGCTTTTCTTTATCCCATTAGCGTAGTTTTCTTTTTCTTTTAATTAGGGGTTGTGAATTAGAGTATAAAAGTTAGATGATTATTGTGTGCATCAACTATGTGAACCATTTAAGTTGAGATATGACATTTCGGGATTTGAAATGTAGAGAACAGTTACCTAGATTCTATAGCTGATGATATTATGATATCTTTATGATATATGATGTATCATGATACCTTTATGATATATGATGTATCACAATTCCTTTAAGATAAATTACATCGTAATATAATTCTGATAGATGGTGTATTGATGCCTTTATGATATATTGCATAATGAAACCTTTCCAATACATGACGTATCACGATACCTTTTTGATACATTACATAGTGATACATTTCCAATACATGACATATCATGATACCTTTCCTATATATGATGTATCATGCTACCTTTTTGATACAAAATATATCATTATATAGTAGATACATTAAAGAAATCGCATACATTTTTGATACTTTATGCTTGAATGATTATTCTTCAAGAACAATCTTTTCATTGAAAGAAGAAATACATTGATACACTTACCGTTAATAATATTTACCTAATATGAATAATCCTAAAAAAGTGTGAATTTAGGGAAATCTGTAATTTGAACTTGAAGAAATTAAAATTAAATTGTGCTAAATTGGTAGAGTAATGTCGTGGGACAGAAACATCAATAATATAGGCGACACATTTTATTTTGTCAAAATACAATTTCTAATTATGTGTGAAATAGGAAATTGGGTATAATCATCTAAATTTGGTAGGTTTGTTAGGTAATATGGCAACTTTGTTAGATAATTATTTTAATGTAGGATTTTAAGGAGTAAATATAAGGCTTATGTTTTCCTAGTGTGTCGATATTCCAATATTTATTGGGTCAGGTCCACCAATAATTTGATTAGCACATTAGTGATCCTTAACCCTAACCCTAGGTGTATAAATACACCATTATAGGTGTAGAAAAAGAGGGTTTCTTTCCACCACATTAAATGGCTATGGTTATCTATCTAAAATACAAATGAATGTTCTAGTTCTTGTGAGGACATTGGACTCTGGATAAAGAAAATTCATCTGATAGTTACATATTCACTTCCAGAGAAAATAATCTTGTAAGTGTCCTACTCTAATATTTACCAATTGAAATACTTCAAAAACAAATAAAATTTGCTTACTAATTAGATTGTCATCCAAGAAATTAAATTCATGAAAATAACAAAGGTATGTCAATTTTCCATTGATCTTATGATGAATGATGGGTGTTATCCTATAAGAGATGACTATGGTTAATCAGATTTTCAACGGGGAATAATTTGGGAAATGGTTTTTTCGGGTAGGTGATGGTTGTTTATTTTTCCGTTTATGTGATATGTGCTTGTCAAAAGCTTTGATAGTATTGCATGCATGGTATATGATTTTGGAAAAGGAATGAACGTCATCTGATAGATGAAAATTTTCAATAGTATGCAATGATATGATTACTTTGGTGTACAAGTTTATTTTTAATTCATTGTGATTATGATGTATGATTGATGATTGACTCGGGTACGACTTCTAGTAAAAGATATTTCCCACGATTGGCTAAAATACCATGCTTGTTATATACTAACAGTTGGCTCCAGTACTATGCCTAGTATGGGGATATCCATAATTATTGTCTTGGGTACCACACTGATACATACAAACGATTGGCATGAGTACCACGTCAGAGGCACTAATAGTTAGTGTGTCGATTCCATGAGAGAACCAAGTTTACTTCTTAATGACGTGATTATTAATTTTTTGTTTTCTGAGTGGACCGGGCTTATTTATTTTGTTATATTTATCATATGCTGGTCCTTAAGTTGTTGGGTGGTCGTATTTAAATGCTTGGATAGTTCTTTTATAGAGTAGGGTGCATACTAAATACTGTAGTGATGTTTGAGGGATCCTTAGAGGTCTGGGTATTTGAAGGGTGTGATGATTCAGTTATAGCTTGTTATAGAGTTTTGGATCATTTGAATGGTGAATGTTATTCTAGGTGAGGACTAGGAGTTAGGGTTATGTTTCTGATAGTGATTATAATTGTATGTTATATGTTTGTTTAAATTTTGTAGGAACTAGGAGTTGGAATGAGTGTTTGAGGGAGAATAGTAGTCTAGTTAACAACATTAGTAGTGACCTAGTATTCATAATATCTCTATTTGGTAAAAGGGGTTAGGTTATGATCTAATACAAGGGTGGAATGAACTAGATGGTGGAGTTGGAAGTGGAGGTGGTGGATGACTTGAGATAGAGTGTATGGGTTTCAAGGTAATGCTACTTGTAGTGAGAGGGGTGACTAAACGGATGAGGAACAATCTATGCTAAGAATTATATCATGGAACACAATCCAAAAGAAAGTCGATTGTAGCCTACCTCGTAGCCGATCACGTGCGCTCTCAATCCGCTGAATTGAAGCTTCCTCCTCCCCTTAAGAAAATTATTCTCCTCAAGTACCTGAGGTTAATGGTAAATATTCTCCCCCGAATAGAATGGTCTTACTCATTGATGTATCGGTACCTAAAAAAGTAGTGTCAGCTAAGCACTAAACGACAATAAAGAAAACTCGAATTTATTTATCAGGAGGAAGAAGAAGTTCTGATGTTCTTAAAATTCAATTTGAAAACTGTTAGAAACCTCTTTATTTATAGACAACAAAGGGTAGTATGAACAAATGTTTATGATAATTAATCGAAAATTTCACAAGCCTTTGGGTCTCACAAAAATTTAAAAAGAAATACCTAGTGGTATGATGGGAATAAATTTAATTTGTGATAGATCTAAATATAGTAACACTTTTAATAATTTTCTTAGACTGAGAAGTTATTAAAATTGATATTCCCAAAATTCTTAATTCGTTTAGAAAGAAATATGAATTTACGATGAATTTTTTTATCACTAATTCAATGAATATTCAGAGATGCGTGATCACAGATCGAAACACGTTATTTTTTATGGATCTAAGCTTTTATTTTTTCCTCTTTGTCTAACAATTTGTTTTTTTTACTTCATGAATGCAAGTTCAAATAAAGGAGATTTATCATCTTATGTCTGACCATTAAAAGAGAAATAATTGTGGCTATGGGTGAAAGTTTAATATAATTTGTGATAAGGCTAAAGTTTTATCAATCTTTCAATGAATTTAGTGAATTGCCTTAGATGCATGACCACACCAATAATAAATCTTGTTACATAATGCATAAGATTGATGGAGAAAGATCTTTAACTTTGTCTTTCTATTTTGTTATTCTAATTTCTAGCACTTTGATTAAGTTTTAAGATTTTACTTCACACATAAATAATAATAACTAGTGAGCTAGTAATTCTCATCTCTTTTTTTTTGAAAACCTTCTCTATTTCTTCACAAATATTTTCGTCTTTCAAAATATATATATATATATAGAGAGAGAGAGAGAGAAATATACATAGATAGATTTTCAAAAGAGTGAAAATTTACATTCATATAAAAAACTATAGGTCATGCAAGATAACTTTCGTCCATATGATATTATTCGTTGTTATAAATTTAACAGAAGAGAATGACCTTTTGCAAGTATTAACACATTAATATTTTGTTTCATATCCAAATCATCAAGGATTGGAAATATTACTATGATATCACCTTGCTTAAAAATCAAGTAATGAAAAATCACAAACCTCTTTCCTTGTTTTGATTCAGCATATATGAAAGTGTTCTGAACCATTTATACAAAGATGAAAACCTTAGATTAGTAGATATTAAATTAGCATGATCATATTGATGAAAATTAAAAAAATATTGAACTACTATGTGTTTTACATTTCTACTAGAATATGGATAAGCAACACAAAGTAAATTGTGGAGATGAAATACTGGCACTTCCGATATCTTGTATCACACCTCAAGATGATATTTTAGAGATATGCTTTTAAACTTTCCTTCATTGTCTAGCATACATATTTTAAGGATCTTAATTTTTTTGCTTTTAAAACATTTAGAGAAATCTTTTGATGCATTTTGGAATATCATTTTTAATGTTAGTTCTCTTATGGAACAAAGATAAAGTTATCTAACTAGTCTAAGGATTCTTTTGTCTTTTTAACATTTTAGATGTCTAAATCTAAATGCATATCTAATGATAACATGTGCATTAAAATTCTTTAAATTGAAATCTCAATATTAAGATTATGTATCAGATATGAATAATAAATATTTAATGTCACAACCCGAGCCTACACCCTGGACGTGGCCGGCACTAGAGAACCATTGTTGGTCCCCAAGCGAACCATCATCCTGGCTGACTTCAAGCGGAAGACTAACTCAGGCATACAAAGCTTAAAAACTGAATAAATATTCATGAAACTTAAATAGAAAGCTTTAACTCAAAAGAAAACTCCGAATAAAATAAATTATTCAACTCGCCATAAAATAGGCAACTTAAGTTTTTAAAACATTTAATAAAATAAATAATACAGACTTCCCAACTATACTGACCATCTATGAGGCCTCTAATTGTTAAAGATGGAAGTCGGAACAAGACCCACGACATCCTGACTAAACTGAAAGTAAAAGAAATCCTCCGGAAACAAGGAGGCTCACCATAGCTAACTCGAACTTCCGGATGTATCAACGAAGCTCTATTTGATGATCATGAATACCTGTGCCTGCATCATGAGAAGATGCAGGCCAAATGGCTCAGTACATGGAATGTACGAGCATGTAAGAGGAATTCTAAAGCATAACATAAGCTTGAAACTTGATAAAAAGGAAACATAATTACCTCTTTTCAATCTTACTCAACTCAAGAATACTCCAAACTACTCAAAACTACTCAAACTTACTCAACTCAGAAGTACTCAAGGATAAGATACTCAACTTTGGATACTCAACTCTGGATACTCAGCTCAATATAAAGCAACAATACACATGCAATATAATGAAAGCTTTTAAAACAGTGGAAAACAACTTAGTGCGTTAAAGAAAATGCAATAACAAACTCAACTTTACTCATATAATACAGTAAAATAATTTCTGTGGGAGTTTCTCTAACCGACAACCATCACTTAAGAGCTATAGTGGCGATACAACACTTTACCTCACGCTGCCAAGGACCATCCTATAACTTTCCATCAACATAGGATCTGAACTACTAAGTGGATCCACTAGTCTATTGTGAAAAGAGTTCATCTCAAAAGTATGACCCTTTTCTACCCATGGTGGCTACATGGTTTTATGGAGACATGAGTTATCTGAACTCATGATCACCCCCAATTCGGTGCTCAATACTACTCCCAAAATATACTAGTTCTTATGTTTTTAAAAAAACATACTTCTTCTGTGATTTGAGATTAGTGCTCAAAAACTTAGCTCAAAGGCTATCTGGAAATCAAGGTTTCCTCACTTGCTTTATTGTGAAAGCATTTATTCTTTAACTGAAAACTATCCCAAAGGCTCTTTACTAAAAAGCTAGCTCAAAGGCTCTTTATTGAAACACTAGTCCAAAAGCTCTTTTGAAAATCTCAGTTTTTCGTTCTTATTTAAATGTGAAAACATTTTAAATCTCTTACGGAATACTTAGTCCCCATATACTTTTTGAAGAAAAGAACTTCAACTTTACTCTTTACTGAACTCAAAACTTAAGTCTTAAAACAAAGTTAAAACGTTTGTAAAAGACTTCTTAAAATATGGTTCATGCCGAATTATGGACATGAACGACTTAATGCAAGGTTTTCAATAATCATAGATAGAACTCAATACTTGGAACTCAAGAACTTCAATGATACTACTCATTTCAAGAATGTTCAACTCAGAGGGTTCATGAGGAATTCTGAGCATGAACTACTCAACTTAAGGACTCAAATATACTTCTCATCTCAAGATTGTTCGACTTATAGGGTTCATGCGGAATTATAGGCATGAACAATTCAACTCAAGGACTTCATGGGTAACATGAAATAGTTCCATGATTAGAAATATAATCTCACAAGGGGATTAGGAACTCAAAACTCAAGACTTAGAACTTGAAGATACTACTCCTCTCAAAGTTACTCAACTTATATTATGAAGTTCATACGGAATTTATAGGCATGAACGACTTGACTCAAGGGTCAAAATATCAATAAGGAACTCATGTGCAACTCTTATCATTCTCATACTTACTTTCTAAAAATTTAACTCAAATCGATTATGGATCTCAAAGGATTCACAATTGAACTCAAAGGCTTTCTTGAACTCTACTCTTAACTCTCTCTTGAATGTGAATTATGAATTCAAGAGTTATGCTTCATGGTATGAAGGATCTTGTAATGATAAAGTAGACTCATGAATACATTCTCCTTACTCTCATGTTCAATTACTTGAGTCTTGAAATATGTTACTAGAAATTGTAGAAGACTCCTCAAAAAGACTCAAAGGGACTTTCTCGAAATGTTCGAATGAGCTCTCAAAACTTAACTCTTAGCTCTACCTTGAATTTGAATTATGAATTCAAAGTTATGATTCATTTTCATGGATGATTTCTATGTGTTTAGAAGTCATTTAGAGTAGTTAGAATCAATGGAAAGTGTTAGGACACTTTAGAATAACTTAAATAGGCTAAACGACAAAAAACTGGTGGAAAACGCCGATCGGGGCGTGTCCCTGGCGCACCGCGCCAGGCCCTAATTTACTGGGGCTCATTTCTGGTGCACTGCTGGCCCGTCACCCCAGCTTTCCTGGCCCAATGGGGGCGCATCGCGCCAACATTGCCCCAGGCAAAACTGACGAACTTTTCCTCTCATTTTCTGACCTTAAATCGCTTTTAATCCATTTCTTTTCTCAAGTTTTCCTTAGATTCAATTACCCAACCTAAGTACACACTAATCCACTCAAAACAATCACTTTCATCTCATGAAATCATCAAAACCCCAACAAAACAATATTTAGAATGAACTTCAAGAACACCTATCAAGAACTTAAATCCTTCAACTTTTTGAGAATGAAACTTCGCTGAAAATAATATGTTTGGCGTGTGGGTGAACAAACCCAACACTATGTAAGCTTACATACCTCTTAGGGATCAAATCTATGGCGACAATCCGCAACCACTCTCAAGAATTTCGACGAACTTCGATCCTTTCTCTTTTCTCCTCTTTTCTCTTCTTCTTTTCTCTTCTTGAACTCTCAACTAAAACCCTAGGCATAAGCTAGGTTATAAAACTGAACCTAATCATATTAGACCCCTAAAATTTACTAAAAATGAATTAAATCTGATTGGGTAAGGAAAAGACCAAAATACCCCTCTAAAATCCGGTTTTGACTTTCCTTATCTAGACAGCCCAACTTCGAATGGACATATCTCCCTCATGCGATATCGAAACTGAGAAAACTCAGTGGCGTTGGAAATATAATTCAAAGATCTTCCCTACGGTATCTGGTATCACACCTAACTCATCCTGAGCTAGAAGTTATGGTCGTTTGAAGTCGACCCAAAACTCATACTTAGCTTAACTTGCAAAATTTCAGATTTTGCTATTTCTAATTTAATTCTTTTTGAAAGTCAGGGTGCTACATCTAGTGACCTTAACACTTAATAAATTTTTATTCATTGGTAAAATATCACTCACCAAAAACTCGACTATGGAAGAATATATGGTTCATAAATAAATTTCAAAAGATTCAATTGATTTTTTCCAACAAAAAACAAATGTGAATGATAATGATAATGATCTAAAACCTTTGTTTTTCCTGTTGATCAGTGTGTTTGTACAAACAAAATAAGAAAACTTTGATTTTTCTGTTCAACTCACCCGATAAATGTCAAAAAATATTTTAACAAAAATTCCAGGCGAGTCATAGGACCTTCCGTACAGTATGAGTGTATTACAAAAAATCTAATCATAATATAGGTGTCATTTAGGCTAGTTTCCCTAAAAATTAATGAAAACATACTACATCAATAAAATATTTAAAAAATAATAATATGGTGTGTGATGGATATTGATGGTGGTTATCAACGTCAATTGAGGATTGTATGTTGACTAATAATGGTGTATTGATAGTAGACATATTTGTAATGGTTGTATTAAAATTTAATGAAAGTAGTTCGGTGGTGGTTGATAGTTCTATGATTTGCTGATTGATGTCAATAATAATTGTAAATAGTAGCTATTGTTTGTGTTGATTGATTGTAGTGATTGATAGTGGTGTTGGTTGAGGATAGTAGTTGTGAGTTGTAGATGTTGGTGTTTTATAATGGTGGGCAATGATAATGGTAATAGATGGAGTAAGGCGATGTCGATGAATGTATGAAATTTGTGAAATTCATGCTAAGAAATGATAAGTCTTTTGAGAAAACTTTCTTCCATATGAGATTTATCACCTCCCCTTACCAGAGTTTCAGAAACTAATGGATTGACTCATCAATATATAAAACAACCTATGATATGACCAAACTATGTCAAGTGATCTTCTCTTATTTCATCCCTCTAAAAAATGTATGTACTTCTTTTTGACTAAAATTGATAATTATGTAAATAATATATGCATTGAGTCATTTCATGTACCAGTGTAGTGAAGAACATAGAAGTTTTCTAGTATGGAAATTAATTATAAGTACTAGTTAGATGGATCTAAGTTTTTCTTGATTTTTTCCTGGAGCAGGTCAATCATCTTAGGTTTGACCAAATGGAAAGAGAAATAACATTCCTATGGTGGAAATAAATTTAATTTGTGATAAATCTAGAGGTTGCGATTACGTTAAACAATTTCCTTTGAAAGAGAACCTTTCAAAATTGATTTTCCCAAAAAGAATTTTTTTTTTAGAAATGAAATTCTGATTTAGAGTGTAAGTTTTTATCTCACATCCAATTATTTAGTGAATCTTTAAAGATACATAACTACAACCATCATTGATCTGGCTACAAAATTTGATTAGAATTTATACATAAGGTCTAGCCTAGCAATATAGGTAGAAGTAGAAGTTAGTCATTTTTTTCTATAAATAAAAGAAGTTCAAATGGGAAAAACAAAAATAAAATAAACCACACAAAAAGTTACACATATTGAGAAGAAATAGATTCCATCGTATTGTTCTATCCAAACCATGATCCTTTAGAATATAAAATATTGATACTCCAATATCTTGTGTGTACCATTTGATGTACAAAATATTGATTCTACCCACTTAATTCAAATAATTACCTTTTGAGAATAGATTTTGGATAATTTTTTATTCCATAAATACAACTTATTTTGGTTGCAGAATGAGATGATACCCAAAAATATGCATTACGTGCATACTTATACATTTGAACAGAGAAGACAAAACTGGATCATCAAGAATACTTCTCGTCCATGTGGTTCAATTATCGATTACGTAAGTTCTTTTTTGAATAATATACATGTTTTCCTGCCAAAAAAATCGTTACATAAGTTTTCTTTTATGAGATTGTGACAAAATAAATATTTAATAATTGTTGGCAAACAGGTCTACCATCATCTGCAGACAAACAAAAAGTTTCGATCTTTGATTGAGGTTTAAAATTTTCTGGTATATCGGGATGTTCGTGAAACAAAGAGGAAGTTAAGCCAAAGTAAAGAAACATTGCAGGTTAGCTCAAGAAAATTATATTAGAATAATTAATGAGATTGACTCTATGTATGCCTGTTCGTTATACGAGTTTAATTTGCAGGTGACACCGAGACATAAACCACATATTCGGGTTAACAAGTTGATCAAACATTATGTAGTTGAAACATGTACTGAATCTTGCAACGGGGTTTTGATGTTTGCGTAATCAAGACACAACTTCCAATGCAAGTGTCTACGATATTACAATAGTTTAGTAACCCAACCAAGGCTTGGGATCGTGTCCCAAGTGAGTGGTTTCGAGAACTAATAGAAAAATAAAATAAAATTCTAATTAGTCATAGTTAAAAATATTATCGATTAAAAACTTGATAAATCTAGGGGGTGATGCAAGCGTCAATTAACGATGGGGGTTTGTCACAAGTAAGAAAAACCAGCGAAAATACAAAAAGTACTAATCAAGGAGACGAGATTCTTGGGATGTGATAGGAATATAGGACAAACGAGATTATTGGTTACATGCTTTTGATAGAGAATTCATAGAATAATAGTGACTAGGCTAGACTTTAAGGGGGATAAACTCTCTTTAGAGCAACTTACCCCGTTTCAAGTGGGTTTCTCTCGAACACCCACTTGCCGCATGAAGAACAGCCTCCGCCTTACCGCCTTAGCCCACTCACTTTCTCGAGCTTAGTGTGTGGGAATGAGACTAGGGTTCACTCTCTCGAGCTGAACCTCATGTCGACCCACTCCCACCGGCCATCAATTTAGTAGTCTTAGTTTTACGACCTCTCTCTCGAGCAAGCCGAAAACACATATATAAAATCAAATTTGCAACTACAATCTCATTAAGTTCACCCACAACTACTAAATAAAATCACATTTAAACAAAGATTAAACTATCAACAAGCAAGACCCAACAACTAATTTAACCCATATTCACAAAATCACACCCCAAGAATTGGGGTTTTAGCTAGACATTCTAAAGAGATAGAAATTTATACCAATATGAGTTTGCATTCAAATGGGTTTGAAGATTTAAGTCTCAAAACAAGTCAAGAGTGAAGAATCCACAAGACCCAAGTCTAAAATCTTGGAGTTGAAGCCCTTTGAACCTTCAAGTTCTTCAACACCCTCTCAAAACTTAGAACTCAAAAATAGAAGCAAAGTCAGAAAAATTATTGTTTAAAGCTAAAAATTCGATCCTAGAATAATAATTCTCAATGAGTATTTATAGTTTTCAAAAATCTATGTTGCGAAGGATCTCTCGGTGAAGTTATTCGGAATCACCGATCAACTCGGTTATCCGCCCTTTGGTCTAGTTCATGGCCGTCTTGCGTTCCTTCAACATCGTCGTGTTTTGGATCATTAGGCGACATAGTACTGCTCCACGGAACTGCCCGGTGGCATGCCGACTGCTCCTTTTCAGTGCCGATTTGATCCTTTCCTTCAGGGTTCATCACTATGGAACAAAAGGTGAGGATAAGACCTTTTGGGAACTCACCCAACAGGTTTGGCGAATCTCATATCTTCATTTCTTCGTTCTTTCAGCTGCCTTTGTTCCTTTTTGCTAAGTAGTGTCCATGCTTTCCCTCAAACTCCAAATACCTGAAACTTAAGGGTTTTAATCAGATATTGAGACAAAATATGCATTTGAGGACACTAATTCTATCAAAACATAGCCCTAAATGAGTCCAATTTGTGGACTCATCAGCACCCCCACCTTAAACTTTTGCTTTTCCTCAAGCAAACTGAAGTTCAGCTTGTGTGCTATTAATGTTGGTCTTTTGTTCCATTTTTATGTTTGCATAATCAAGACATAAACTTCTAATGCAAGTGTCTACGATCATACATTAGTTTAGTAACCCAACCAATGGTTGGGATCGTGTCCAAAGGGAGTCGTTTTGAGAATTAATAGAAAATATAAATTAAATTCTAATTAGTCATAGTTAAAAATCTTATCGATTAAAAACATGATAAATCTAGCGGGTGACGCAAACGTCAATTAACAATGGTGGTTTGTCACAAGAAAGCAAAATCCGCGAAAATACAGAAAGTACTAATCAAGGAGACGGGATTCATGGGATGTTATAGGAATATGGGATAAACTAGATTATTGGGTATATGCTTTTGATAGAGAATTCATAGAATAATTGTGACTAGGCTAAACTTTAAGGGGGATAAGATCTCTCTCGAGCAACATACCCTGTTTCAAGTGGGCCGCATGAAGAACAGCCTCCGCCTTAGCCCACTCACTCTCTCGAGCTTAGTGTGTGGGAATGAGACTAGGGTTCACTCTCTCTCTCGAGCTGAACCTCATGTCGACCCACTCCCAGCTGCCATCAATTTAGTAGTCTTAGTTTTACGACCTCTCTCCCGAGCAGGCCAAAAACACATATTTGAAATTAAATTTGCCACTACAATCTCATTAAGTCACCCACAACTACTAAAAAAAATCACATTTAAACTACGATTAAACTATCAGCAAGCAAGACCCCACAACTAATTTAACCCATATTCACAAAATCACACCCCAAGAATTGGGGTTTTAGCTAGACATTCTAAAGAGATAGAAATTTATACCAATATGAGTTTGCATTCAAATGGGTTTGAAGATTTAAGTCTCAAAATAAGTCAAGAGTGAAGAATCCACAAGACCCAAGTCTAAAATCATGGAGTTGAAACCCTTTGAACCTTCAAGTTCTTCAAAACCCTCTCCAAACTTAGAACTCAAAAATAGAAGTAAAGTCTAAAAAATTACTGTTTAAAGCTAAAAATGCGATCCTAAAATAATGATTCTCAATGAGTATTTATAGTTTTCAAAAATCTGTGCTGCGAAGGATCACTTGGTGAAGTTATTCGGAATCACCGATCAACTCGGTTATCTGACCTTTGGTCTAGTTCATGGCCGTCTTGCGTTCCTTCAACATCGTCGTGTTTTGGATCATTAGGCGACATAGCACTGCTTCACGGAACTGCTCGACGGTACACCTACTGCTTCTTTTCAGCGCCGATTTGATCCTTCCCTTCAGGGTTCAGTACTTTGAAAAAAAAGGCGAGGATAAGACCTTTTGGGAACTCATCCAACGGGTTCGGCAATTCTCATATCTTCATTTTTTCGTTCTTTCAGCTGCCTTTGTTCCTTTTTGCTAAGTAGTGTCCATGCTTTCCCTCAAACTCCAAATACCTGAAAGATAAGGGTTTTACTCAGATATTGAGACAAAATATGCATTTGAGGACACTAATTCTATCAAAATATAGCCCTAAATGAGTCCAATTTGTGGACTCATCAGCACCCCCAACTTAAACTTTTGCTTGTCCTCAAGCAAACTGAAGTTCAGCTTGTGTGCTATTAATGTTGGTCTTTAGTTTCATTTTTATGTTTGCGTAATCAAGACACAACTTCTAATGCAAGTGTATACGATCATGCATTGGTTTAGTAACCCAACCAAGGGTTGGGATCGTGTCCCAAGGGAGTCGTTTTGAGAATTAATAGAAAAAATAAATTAAATTCTAATTAGTCATAGTTAAAAATCCTATCGATTAAAAACATGATAAATCTAGGGGGTGACGCAAACGTCAATTAACGATGGTGGTTTGTCACTAGTAAGCAAAAACCACAAAAATACAAAAAGTACTAATCAAGGAGACGGGATTCTTGGGATGTGATAGGAATACGGGATAAACGAGATTATTGGGTATATGCTTTTTATAGAGAATTCATAGAATAATAGTGACTAGGCTAGACTTTAAGGGGGATAAGCTCTCTCTCGAGCAGCATACCCTATTTCAAGTGGGTTTCTCTCGAACACCCACTTACCGCATGAAGACCAGCCTCCGCCTTAGCCCACTCACTCTCTCGAGCTTAGTGTGTGGGAATGAGACTAGGGTTCACTCTCTCGAGCTGAACCTCATGTCGACCCACTCCCAGCTGCCATTAATTTAGTCGTCTTAGTTTTACGACCTCTCTCTCGAGCAAGCCGAAAACACATATATGAAATTAAATTTGCCACTACAATCTCATTAAGTTCACCTACAACTACTAAAAAAAATCACATTTAAACTACGAGTAAACTATCAGCAAGCAAGACCCAACAACTAATATAACCCATATTCACAAAATCACACCGCAAGAATTGGGTTTTTAGCTAGACTTGCTTAAGAGATAGAAATTTATACCAACATGAGTTTGCATTCAAATGGGTATAAAGATTTAAGTCTCAAAACAAGTCAAGAGAGAAGAATCCATAAGACCCAAGTCCAAAATCTTGGAGTTGAAACCCTTTGAACCTTCAAGTTCTTCAAAACCCTCTCCAAACTTCGTACTCAAAAATAGAAGAAGAGTCTGAAAAATTACTATCCAAAGCTAAAAATTTGATCCTAGAATAATAATTCTCAATGAGTACTTATAGTTTTCAAAAATCTGTGCTGCGAAGGATCACTCGGCAAAGTTATTTGGAATTGCCGATCAACTCGATTATTCGCCCTTTGGTCTAGTTCATCGTTGTCTTGCGTTAGCCTTCAGCATCGTCGTGTTTTGGATCATTAGGCGACATAGTAATGCTTCGCGGAACTGCTCGGTGGCACGCCGACTGCTCTTTTTCACCTCTGATTTGATCCTTTCCTTCAGGGCTCAGCACACTGGAACAAAAGGCAAGAATAAGACCTTTCGGAAACTCACCGAAAGGGTTCGGCGATTCTCATATCTTCATTTCTTAGTTCTTTGAGCTGCCTTTGTACCTTTTTGCTAAGTAGTGTCCATGCTTTCCCTCAAACTCCAAATACCTGAAACTTAAGGGCTTTCATCAGATATTAAGACAAAATATGCATTTGAGGACACTAATTCTATCAAAATATAGCCCTAAATGAGTCCAATTTGTGGACTCATCAACACCCCTAACTTAAACTTTTTCTTGTCCTCAAGCAAACTGAAGTTCAGCTTGTGTGCTATTAATGTTGGTCTTTTGTTTCATTTTTATGTTTGCGTAATCAAGACACAACTTATAATGCAAGTGTATACGATCATACATTGGTTTAGTAACCCAACCAAGGGTTGGGATCGTGTCCCAAGGGAGTCGTTTTGAGAATTAATAGAAAAATTAAATTTAATTATAATTAGTCATAGTTAAAAATCCTATCGATTAAAAACATGATAAATCTAGGGGGTGACGCAAACGTCAATTAACGATGGTGGTTTGTCACTGGTAATCAAGGAGACGGGATTCTTGGATGTGATAGGAATACTGGATAAATGAGTTTATTGGGTACATTCTTTTGATAAAGAATTCATAGAATAATAGTTTCTAGGCTAGACTTTAAGGGGGATAAGCTCTCTCTCAAGCAACTTAACCCATTTCAAGTGGGTTTCTCTAGAACACCTACTTGCCGCATGAAGACCAGCCTTCGCCTTAGCCCACTCACTCTGATGAGCTGAGTGTGTGGGAAAGACACTAGGGTTCACTTTATCGAGTTGAACCTCATGTCGACCCACTCCTACCGGCCATTAATTTAGTAGTCTTAATTTTATGACCTTTCTCTCGAGCAAGCCGAAAACACATATATAAAATTGTATTTCCAACTAGAATCTCATTAAGTTCACCCATAACTACTAAATGAAATCACATTTAAACTACGATTAAACTATCAACAAGCAAGACCCAACAACTAATTTAACCCATATTCACAAAATCACACCCCAAGAATTGGAGTTTTAGCTAGACATGTAAAATAGATAGAAATTTATACCAAAATGAGTTTTCATTCAAATGGGTATGAAGATTTAAGTCTTGATACAAGCCAAAAGTGAAGAATCCAAAAGACCCAAGCCCAAATTCTTGGAGATCAAAACCTTTGAATCTTCAAGTTCTTCAAAACCCTCTCCACACTTAAAACTCAAAAATAGAAACAAAGTCTGAAAAATTACTGTTTAAAGATAAAAATTCGATCCTAGAATAATAATTCTCAATGAGTATTTATAGTTTTCAAAATCTGTGCTGCGAAGGATCACTCGGCGAAGTTAGTCGGAATCGACGATCAACTCGGCGGTCCGCCCTTTGATCTAGTTCATCGCCATCTTGCATTAGCCTTCAACATCGTCGTATTTTGGATCATTAGGCGACATAGTACTTCTTCGCAGAACTGCTTAACGACACACCGACTGCTACTTTTCACCGCCGATTTGATCCTTTCCTTTAGGGCCTAACACACTGGAACAAAAGGCCATGATAAAACCTTTTGGCGACTCGCCGGACGGGTTCGGCGATTCTCAGATCTTCATTTTTTTGTTCTTTCAGCTGCTTTTGTTCCTTTTTGCTAAGTAGTGTCAATGTTTTCCCTCAAACTCCAAATACCTGAAACTTAAGGGTTTCCATCAGATATTGGGATAAAATATGCATTTGAGGACACTAATTCTATCAAAATATAGCCCTAAATGAGTCCAATTTGTGGATTCAATAGGTTTACATTAAAAATAGGCGAGACGTTCACTACTTATCTGAACATGACATCCCTTTATATATTGGTAAAAAAAGTTAAGGAAGTCACAATGAAACATATAGTTTCTCTATATAATGGCATTATTATTGTCGTTTTCAAGTTCATTGTCCTTTCCCTATTGGATTCTTATAATTTTGTAACAATCCTGTGGCCTGAGAAAAACAGAGAAAGAGAAAACAAAGATTTATATGGACTTCAGCAAATAAACTTGAGAAATGAAACAACAAATATGGACTGAGTAGATTCTGCATTAAGGACTCCAGTGCAATCCTTTTTTACCTTTGGGATTGTGAGCTCATACATATAAAAGAGAGGACAACAAAGAAAGTTTCAGTTCAAGATATTGTGGAATTGAAGAGGGAGGAGTCGGCTATTAACTTATTGAGTTCGCAAAGAGATATATTGGAAGCTCAGAGGAGGTCGGGGTTTGATGAGCAGCTAAGGTTATTTGTGTTGAGAGCTTGTATGAGTGAAGTTTCTTCCCATTAAATGCCAGCAGTGGTAGGGCTTATTAGTAGAGTTGATGTTGTGATGGAGTCTCAAACTCTAACTACTACACCACCAGCTTCTAAGGGGATTCTTGAGGTTTCATGTAGTGCGCCAGCCACTACCGCCACCACTATTCATGTTTCGGGAGATACAAAATTCCTCAACACCATTTATAGACTCTGAAGCCTAGGGCATCACTGATATATATATGCTACTCCTAGTACTATAAGTGTTGTAGAGACGTGTCTCTATAAGAATGAAAAAATAGTTGCAACAGTAAAGAGTGACAATATATGTTATATTTTGTTGGACATCAAGGTATCTTTGATTTTAATGATGGTTGAGGATCTACGTATGGCAATGTATGCATATGAATGTGTCAACTATGCTTAATATGTATGCATAAAACTTGATAGTCAGGAATTGATAGTGAAGTTCTGTGCCATGTAGATGTAAGCATTTTCTGCATCATTAATTATTTGTTGATGCATCTAGAACTTCTCTTGATTCATGTTGTGTTGGTTTTAAGCTAGTGGATTAGAAAAGGATCATAAACTATTTTTGAATTTAGACCACTTGACTTATAAAATTGTTCAAAATGATTAAATAATTCATTTTTCCATAATTTTGAGCCAAAATGAAAAGAAATTGTTCGCTTGTTCTATTCATGTCATGCCCCAAGCCTACACCCTAGACATGACTGGCCCTCACAGACCATTGCTAGCTCCAAATGAATCCTTGGCCTGACTAACTATGATTAGCATGGCTCTATTGTATACACAAAGCTTTAATAGATGATCATTTAAAGAAACTCTGAAACATCGTTTGAAAATACTTGACAACGATGATAAGTTTCAACAAAACATATGAGAAAAATACTGGAAATAATTGAACTTTGTCTATCCATGAAGCCTCTAAAATACCAAGATAGGTGGTGGAACAAGACTCACAACACCTCAAAATAAATCAATACTAAACTGAATAATCATCTAGAGTACTCCGAAAGTAAGGAGGTCTCACCAAAAGTTGTTGGAAAGTGGAGTGATCTCAACAGAGAGTCTGTTGATGATCATGAACACATGTATATGTATCATGAGATGATTCAGATCGAATGATATCAGTACATTAAATGTATGGTACATAACTCAAGAAAAACAAGATATGAACAAGTAGTAAAAAATGTTAGCATGATGGACAACTAAATGATTGTATATATTAATGTAATTATATAGTGATATAAATTAGCATGATCATATATATTTATTGTAGGATCAAAGGAATAAATATTGTGATAGAATAGCTGATTTGGAGGGATAGCAAGGCAGATTTAGAGGGATTGAATAGCAAATTTGTAGAGATAGAATAGCTGATCTTTAGGGATAGGAATGGCGGATCTTTAGGGATGTGTAATCTTTATTTTCTCTATATAATGAAAAAACTCTCACTTTGAGAGGCATTCAGCAGAAAATTGACAAAAACCATTTGTTCCATTTCAATAAGATATGCAATGAAAGAAAGATGAAAATATAAAAAATTACTATGTTGCGGAGCTTCTCTAACCGACAACCGTCGCTATGATCCTAGCAATGATACAACCTTCAAATCACGTTGCAAGGACCATCCAATACCTTACCGAGGTATATGATAACTATATGTATGGATCCATCTAATATGTCTTACAAAGAGGCGGTGAGGAGTCACCCAAAATTCGGTACGATCCTATCCTACACAGACTACGTATTTTATGGGGATTTTAGTTAAAAATTGACTCTTACCCAATTCAGTGCTCAATACTACTCCCAAAATAATCAATATTACTAATGTTCAATAGCCCTATTTTAGGGAACTTACCTTTACTTCACTTTAGTTTACTAAAATGATTTTTTAAAAAATAATCAATTATGTTCTTTTATCCTCAATTAACAAATAATTCATAAGAAACCACTTCCGTCCTTCAAATAAACCTTTTCCAAAATTATGCATTTTGAAGGAATGCTCATGGACTTACTTTCAAAGTTTGAAGTCAATGTATAGGCAAAACAAATATAGGAACTTTTAAATTATGACTTTTAGAAAAATTTCGTAATAAATGGGGTTCATGTGAAAATACAAGAATCTCAATGCATAAAATATCATAATTCATAATCAAGAAATTAAAATACAGAATAAGAACACAATTCATATCTAGAATTTCATTGAAACTTTGGGTAGAATATTGAAATGAATTCTTACTGACTAAAATTTGATTTAGGGCGTGAGGAAGAACTTAGTCCATTACTATGATTAGCCTTAAATACATGGAAGAACAAACTTCTTGACAAAATTGCAAGAACGCTTGAAAATCCTACCTTTCTCCTCGTGGATCCTTGATTTATGACTTAGTGATGTAATGCTCGCCATGAATTACGAATAAAATGTGGAAATCAAAGACAAGAAAGAAAGATAGAAGAAGAGATACAAGAGAAGGAACAATTGACAACTAAAGAATGTATTAAATCCTAAACCTCCAATTACAATCCCTAAACAAGCACCTAATCAACAGAAATAGATTGACAAAATAAAAGAAGATCGAAAGCAACCTAATGGTATATTAAACCTAAAGACCTCAATCGATTAACCCAAATCAATCACTGCATCTCTTACGAAGACATCAAGAAAATAGAATCTCCAAGCAACCATGGTTTCTAAACAAAGTTCAATAGAAGCTTCACCAAGATCTCAAGCCTCTCAAAGGAGATCCAATTTATCAATCATTCATTTTCAAAATAGTCCACTTAAAATGAAGACCCAAATGAGCTATTTATAGTTTTAGGCTATTACATCATAAGAGGCCCAAAATTGCCGCAAAAAGGATAAAGGGCAAGCTGGGTCGGCCTCACCTAATGAACTCGGTGAATCACCAACTAGGTCGGCGACGGGACCCTTCCTTGGAAGCATTCTATAAAGTTCGGCGATCTGGGTCGTGCTCGCATAAGGAACTCGGCGAGTCGCTGATTGACCTCCAGCTCACCGAATGTAGAAGCTTCCCTGCAGCTCCCTGGAACTTTAGGCGAACTTGGAGCCCTCGCCTAAGGCATTAGGTGAGTCACCAAAGTGGTCTCCTTCTCGCTGACTGATGCGACTTCTTCAGTAATATACGCGCTAGGAAGGAGCTCCCAATTGAGCAATACCATGTTTGGATAGCTTGCT
>JAJOOS010011546.1:0-36783 GCA_029582725.1 Solanum chiquidenum | reverse complement strand
ATTAAACTCATCAGTTTTCATATATCTCAGTTATAGTATATGGGTATTCCCCATCTTTTCATCTTATTTATGATTTAGCTTCCGCATCAGTTTATTATATTTAGTATGCTCATGATCATGCCAGCAGGGTTAGCTTGGGATCACTTGTGGTCCTAGGTCCCGTGTCCGCGTCTCGGGGGTTGTCTCGGGGTGTGACAATTACCTCGTACTCGCAGACAACATGACTCCATTTGGGTGATAGTTGACAGAGTTACTAAGTCTGTGCACTTTTTGGCTGTCAAGACTATAGATTCGGTGGAGGACTATGCCAAGATTTACATTAATGAGATAGCCAGGTTGCATGGGGTTCCTTTGTCTATAATCTTAGATAGAGGTCCTCAGTTTACCTCTCATTTCTGGATGTCTTTTTAGAAAGGTATTGGTACTCAGGTTAATCTTAGCACAACATTTCATCCACAAATGGATGGTCTGGCAAAGCGTACCATTCAGACCTTAGAGGACATGTTGAGAGCTTGCGTGATCAATTTCAAGGGTAGTTGGGATGATCACCTTCCTCTTATAGAGTTGTTCTACAATAATAGTTACCATTCCAGCATTTAGATGGACCCTTACGAGGCATTATATGGGCGTAGGTGTAGATCTCCAGTCGGTTGGTTTGAAGTAGGTGAAGCAGCCTTGATAGGACTAGATTCAGTTCATGATGCCATGGAAAAAGTTCAGCTCATTAGGGATAGACTTAAGACAGCCCAGAGTCACCAGAATTTCTATGCAAATGTAAGGAGAAGGGACTTGGAGTTTCAAATTGATGATTGGGTTTTCCTGAAAGTGTCACCTATGAAGGGGGTGATGAGTTTTGGCAAGGAAGGGAAGCTTAATCCTAGATATGTAGGCCATTACAAGATCTTGAAAAGAGTTGGTAAAGTGGCTTATGAGTTAGAGTTGCCAGCAGAACTAGTAGTAGTGCATCCGATCTTTCACATTTCGTTGTTGAAGAAGTGTGTGGGTGATCCAACATCTATAATACCTTTAGAAAGTGCGGCGGTGAAGGATAGTCTCACTTATGAAGATGTGCCAGTTGAGATTCTTGATCATCAGGTCCGTCCGTAGAGGGAGTTACTTGGAAAGCAGAAGTAGCCGTGAACGCCAAGTATCCTCATCTCTTTCCTTCCGAATCCATTCCAGCTTGAGGTAATAGTTCCTCTTCAGTTTTTCAGTCATTCATGCGCAGATTCAGTCTTAGTATCATGTTCCTTCAGTTTGTACTTGCATTTCCAGTGTATTTGCATGATTTTGGAACTTAGTTCAATCAGAAATAAGTTTCCAGTATTTTAATGGTAGGGTTGCAGCTTTTCCCTTCCATATTCAGCTAGTTTAGTCTTCATTCGAGAAAGAATGTTCCCAAGGGTGAGATAATCTAACACCCCGTATCCTAGACATACCAGATTGCAGAAATCAGAAGTTGCAGGTGCCACTGACGGGCACCACCAACGGACCGTAGGTGGTGGTTCGTGGATGGCCACCTACAACCCTTCCGAGAAAAATCTAGAAAATTTTCTAAGGATCGACCAACGGCCGGACCCACGAACCGTAGGTCAGGCCATGGGTCATGGTCCTGGTCCATAGATCGAGACCCCAGGACCTTAGTCTTTGAAGCCAGTCGATGGTTGACAGGATGGACCGTCGGTCAGTCCATTGGTTAGCCCCCGACAGCTTTTAAGCCAGGGGTCGTTTGGTGTTTTCCTTATGTGTTGGACCCCTAAACTACGTCGTTTAACCCCTAACTACGTAGTTTTGGTTAATTTTAGCCTAGTAAACTAATTAGAACCTAACCTAATTAATCATACACCAAAAATTTCATCAATCTTAGAGCAAAAGAAGAGGGAAAAGTCGAGCAGCCCTAGTTCAAGAACGCAACTAGTTCTCGTCAGTTCTAGCCCCGAAATTGAAAGATTTCTCCGTGGAATTGATCACCAGGTTTGTGGGATTTCACTAATGGGTTCCTTTCACCCATTAGGTCCTTAGAATTCAGTCAGATTCTTGATTCCCTTCATATTATCTAGACCTAAAAGAGGAAAAAATCATGACCTACCACGTAGGATTTCAGCAACAACTTCACTAAACATGAGCAAGGTTTCAGATTACAAACTCTTGCAACCTAGGAATTAAACTCATAATTATTTCCCCTTATAATAACTCCATTACAAGAAAATAAGCAATAACTCTATTGTCCTCTCACTACACCAACTAACTCTAGCTTATATAGATTCCAACAATACACCACAGTTAACTCTAGCCAACAACTCAAATAAAAAAGATAAGAGAAGAGATATTATCTTCACAAGCTTCTCTAAGAAGAGTAGGTTTACAATATTTAGTACAAAAATAAAGACCTAACAACAAGGAACAAAAGAACAACTTCGGGTAATAAGGGTAGGTCCCTTGTAGTTGAAAGAAAAGTTTGGTTTACAGTTTTAGAACAAAAACGAAGACCTAACAACAAGGAATAAAAGATCAATTTCGGTTGATAAGAGAAATATCACACTTAAAACTCAAGCAGCGCTTCAAATATAAGCTAGTTTTTAAGTGATCAGGAGACAAATTCCACAGAGAACTATGGTTTAGCTATAATTATTCAATATCGCTAAAAAAAAATTGGTTTAAATGATTACTTAGTTTTAGATTAAGATACTTATTTATAAGGAATTAACTAACAAATATTAAAGCAATAAAAAATATCAACTAAAAAGAATGGGTTGATTTCAAGATTAAGGAGGTATAGAGTCATGATTTTCCCTATAATCAGATTCCTTATTGCTATGTTAGCTATAATCTCGCTGATTTAATCTCTATCGATCATGAATCTTCTCTAACTACAAATATATCTCGATCAAATGTAGCAATTTTCTAACGTTATTCTCTCAAATGAACCCTAGTTAAACGATTAATCTATTCACTTATATTGCGTAAAAACTTTATTTCTCTAACTTCTACTTTTAAATATCATCCATTAATCTCCTAATGCTTCAAAGTGATGTTGTTCAACTAAAACCTAATCTCATAATCTCTCTCGCGAATAACAATATATTATGACACCATTAATCGTTGGCCGGTCAATTAACTATAATCACTGTGTAGTCGAACAAATAGAGAGAAAAAAATGACTATCCTACAAAAAGTTCCATCAAAACCCTAGATAGAAAATTAGATACTCATGAGAGTATATGAAAACACAATAGTAAAATTCATAACCAATCATGAAAAATAGGAAGAAGAAAGGAAAAAATCGTTGTTGAATCTTTCACCTTGCTCCAGGCGGCTCCTCGCTCTCTCCTTAGGTCAAACACCCAAAAACTACCTAACCCTTTGAATATAGAGTTAATATATTATTTACACTACACATATTTAGTATGTTTTCGAAAATAACCTTCAATCAAAATACATTTGACCCAATCATATTTTTGACGGTATGCTCCACGGGCCAGGTAGAGTAACCGCTCTTTGCACGATCATTTTACAGAAGTCACTTTTTTATTTTATAATAATAATAATAATCAAGAGATGCCAAAAGAACACATATGAGGTCTTTATAACAATTAACTATATGCATTTTTGGCATAACATCAAGAAGGTCCCTTGTAGTTGAGGTTTTCATGATATGAAAACTGAGACAACCTATAGTTTGAGACAAGAGCGATACATTTACAACATTACAACACCAATCATGAGGGGTTCCTATGAGGTTATATACAAGTTCTCAAACTAATAGAAGTAGAAATCCTTATAAAAAGAAAGGGTACCAAAAAAATATGAAAAAGGGGATGGACGGAGGATTGCAAATTCGATCAGATTAAAGTGTTATTGCATAAAGCGGAAAGCAACACATGAATATAATCTAAGACAAGAGGGAGTTGCTCGGATGGTAAGCATTCCTCACTTCCAACCTAAGGTTGTGAGTTTCATTCACCACAGGGAGAAAAATGATAGGAGCTCCTAGAGAGGGGTAAAAAATTATAATCTAAGACCACACAAGACAGTAAATTTTTAGACCATGTGACTAGCAAGGTAAATCAATCAATTGTATCATCAAGACGCTAGAAGAAGAAAAATACCAAATTATGAAAAATAATTTCTTCTTATCTACATTTGTCTCAATCAGGCGTTTGAAGCGAATACAATAAAAACCATAAGGAAGAGTTTGTTGGGTATTAACTGTCATGAGTTTCTTATCATAAATACGTTTTTCTTTTAGGAAAATGTTTATGATTGGCTAGTATTTTTCTTGTAGGAAAAGTTTTAGGGCTCTATGAATATAAGTTTGTTCCTTCTAAATTAATCAGCATTCACAATGTAGTCCTAGGAGCTTTGAGAGTTTTAGTTAGAGGGAGAATTTGTGGTGAACCTCCCATGTATTTCGAGTGTATTGGTTGAGGTTACTTCTCTTTATATTGTGTACTCTCATGTTTATATAGTAAATTTCTCATCTCCTTTGTGGACGTAGGTTGATTGACCGAACCATGTTAAATCTTTGTGTCTTTTGGTATATTTCTCGTTTGTCTTCTTATTCATGGTCTTTCGAGGTTTACTTTGCTAGCTTCCGCATGACACCTGCTTATTTTGATTCTAATAAGTGGTATCAGAGCCAGGTCCAATGGTTCATTGATGGAGCCAGGTTCAATGATGTAGTCAGGTTAGATGGTTCAATGATGTATCCAGTTTTCGATGGTTCAATGATGGAGCCAAGTTTAGTGGTTCGATAATCGATGATTGAATCATGTTAAAAATTGGGCGTTCATCTTGGCGAGTGTAGTTCTAGCTGCAACCTATTTGATAGTAATGAAGATATTGTTGGAGAAATTGTTTCAAAGAGGTTCTCTGTGTCGAGACATAAATTTTGCAAACGAGATTATTTTAGAGGAGATGCAAGTTGTTGAAGATTATGTGAAGAAGGTGGACGAATTTATTTTGTCAGAAATTCAGGTCAAGAGGGAGATTTGCTATTAGCTATTAATTGCCCGGAGTTTCTTACCATAAATCGATTTTTCTTTTAAAAAAAGGTATAGGATTAGCCAGTCCTTTTCTTGTAGGAAAATGTTTAGGACTCTATAAATAGAGGTTTGTTCCTTCTAACTTAATTAACATTCACAATGTAGTCGTAGGAGCTTTGAGAGTTTTGATTATGGGGAGAATTTGTGGGACACAAGTGATATGCTACCACTTGTGTGAACCTCTCATGTATTACGAGCTAGTGAATTCATTGAGGTTAGTTCTCTCTATATTTTGTACTCTCATGTTTATATAGTAAATTACTCATCTTCTTTGTGGACGTAGGTCGATTGACAGAACCACGTTAAATTTTTTTGTCTTTTGATATATTTCTTGTTTGTCTTCTTACTCATAATTTTTTGAGGTTTGCTTTACTAACTTTCGCATTACACCTAATTAATTTAGGTCCTAACAGAGTTTCCCCAAAAAATCCATCTTGACTGCTTTCAAAATCTGATCATCAATCATTAATGTGACTTGTTAAAGACTCCCTATATATACCTAGTGAAGTTGACACTAACAAAAAGCGCATAAAGCAACAAAAAAATATTCATTCTCACATATATATAGTAATAGTATTATGTAAGCTCCCATCTGTAGTTGTCAATTTTCTAACTTTGTTTTGTTTTGTTTGGTTAGTTTTCCTAATCATTTAAATATCTAACCAATAATGCGGTGTTATAACGAACTAGAATCGAAAGGATGAGTTCTTACCCATTTATTTATAGTAAGTAAGCATAAAACTCAGTTGCAGGCCGACTCGACTATAAGATCACTAAAATAATGGTTTGAACTTAACTTTTTTAGAATATATATATATATATATATATATATATATATATATAGGGCGGTCTTAACCCCTAGGCCACTAAAGTCATCGCTTGGGACTCCATATTTTTTTGGGTCCCCATTTTTAAAAGAGATTTACTTATGTATGTTATTTTTTAAAAAAAATTATATGTACTATGAGTGCTATGATTTCTACTAAGGAAATTGCATATGAGATGAATATAAACCTGAATTTCGTAAAAAAATAATTTGATGAAAATATGAAATATGATTGTGTTAGCTTTAATCTTTCTTTAACGTATTTATTTTGATATTAATGGTTTAGATTTATTTTTTGAATTAAAAGTGTTAAGAGAAATAATACAAGTAGAAGATAATGATCTAATGAAAATACTCAATCAAATAAAAATACTTGATTCTTTTTTAAATACACATATCTCTTATAGAATAATGTTTACAGTTCCTGTAACCGGTGCCTCACCCGAAAGAAGTTTTATCGAAATCAAAATTGATTGAATCTTCTTTAAGATCAACAATGTCTCAACTCTCAAGAGAGATTGAATGAATTAGCTATATTATCATTTGAAAAAGAATTATTAAAACAAACTGATTATAAAACAATACTTAATAACTTCGCATCTAAAATAGCTAGAAAAGTACAGTTAAATAAAAGTATATATGATAAAAATATATATATATTAAGGCCCATCTCTTAAGTTTTGTTTTAGGCCCCCAATATTGTTGAGTCGGCCCTATATATATATATATTTATTTTTTTCTTACAGTAATTACTTTTTTTGTTGCGTCATTTATATCCTGACAACTAACATGAACCATGTTATTATTCCTATAGTGATCTTTTTTCATACTCCCTTTTATTATTTTTATCCTCTTATTAATGAATTTCGGAAGTCTCGCAAATGGTCAAACCTTTTGCATTCCGCAAAATCTATTGTTGTCCGCTTACATAATGATCAAAATTTGCCTTTTGACATCATCTTCTAAATTGAAAGTATTGCTACTAGTTATTATTATATTGAAGCAGCGCAACATTACTTCGATATCATTACATCAACTTATCAAATTTGACGCAACACTATTTCGATATCATTATATCAACTTCTCAAATTCATGAGCTAGGTATTATTATTTTATTTAATTTTATATTATATTTTTCATTGAAAACTTATATTGTTTACATAATTACTTCACAAGGTCTGTTTACATTTTATCCTCCTCAGATCCTCTTATATCATTACTCAATTTATATATTTTAAATCTCTATATGAAATTTGACTTTAAACCTCCAATCTTATTGAACCGGCGCTACTTAGTTGGAGGGTCAATTATTTTTTCTTCTAGTTGGACCATTTCAAATTAATATGTACCATATGATAGCCACGTTGGAAAATCCCTTAGAAAATGAAAATAATACAAGTCAGTTGTAGTCTTGTAGATCATATACATGACAAGTGGACATTGGTCCACTTGACCATTTCTGTTTTGCCAAGCTATGCAAGCAATTGATGTTCACACCAGTCAAAGTTTTATCCATTGGCTATTCAAATATAAGACGGGAATCTTTTCAATTTTTAGTCAAAGGCTTGGGAATCAAGCAAATTAGAATTTGATATTCCCTCCTTTCGTTTCAATTTGATTGTCCTACTTTTTTCTAGTATGTTTCAAAAAGAATTATTTTTTCTTTTTAGTAATTTTTATTTTCAATTTTTCATGCATGTTTAAGATCACAAAATTAAAGAGCATTTTAATACATTTGAAATATCTTTAATTTAACAACACATTATTAAAAGACAATTTGCATGATATGTGGTGTCGTACATGTGTGTTTACTTGTTCAAGTTTAAACGTTTATTTGTGCGCAATCAAAAAATTGTAGAACATAACTGTTAGTTGAGACCAAGTTAAAATACATATTTATGTATTATTAGTGGCGGATGTATGTTATGAATTATGGGTGCTTAAGAACCCATTGCGGTTTGCAATAAATACTAATATTTGTTTGTAATATCTGTTTTGCAATAAACACTAATATTTGTTTGTAATATCTAATAATTTATTCAAATGTATTAACTAAGCATCACTTTATATAGCAATTTTCAAACTAAAAATAATTGAGCATCCATGAAATAAAAATTTTAGATCCGTCACTGTGTATTATGACTCTCAATTACTACTTAACCCGCAGTAATTTAATATAATTTGATGCAAATATTAGATGTTAGTAATAATTTTATTAATTTCATTTCTATCCTCCAATGTTTTCTTTGTTTCTCAAACTAGGTGTACAATTAAATACTGTCACATCAATTGGACAGGTAAGTGATCACTTGATTTTATTTTATTTTACTCCAGCCGTCCAACAATAGTTGTCCACTATACTATTTTGGGATGTCCAATAATACTTGTCCACTTTATAAAATCAATAAATAATTTTACATTTACTTCCTAATTTACCCTTATCATTAATTATAGTTATTTCTCTATTACATTTTTCAAGACATTGTATTTATTATATTCAAATGGTGATAGAGTAAAATTACCCTTCTATTTATAATTTCTTAAGAAGTGTGCAAAGTTAATAGTGAACAACTAGTATTGGACAGCGGGAGTATTAATTTTATAAAGGGGAGCTTTCGCAAATAGACCTATAATAAATTTAATTATGCTTCATAGCTATAGTTTGTATATTTACGGGTTGTAGCTACAATTTAAGCTGTCTCGTTTGTATAATTTGCGAAATTATATATTTCGCAGGTTTGTATAATTCACGGGTACATTTGTATAGTTCAGTTTATTTTTATATAAACTCGAAATAACGAATCTATACAATTACAAACATCAGAAGTGTAAACAATTATACAAATTATATTATACAAATTCTGAATCATACAAAAGTTATACAAATTATATCATATAAATTCTGAATCATACAAACGTGTGAATTATACAAAACCAAAATGTTGAGCCGCGTAATTATAGTTCAAAGTAAGTTGCGAATTGTAATTAAGGCAAATTATAACTATGTTAATTAATTAACTAGTATATAATTGTTTATATGCATAAATTTCCCTTTTATTTATAAATAAATGTACGTATAGTCCAAGTCTTAAATTGAATCAAGTAATATATAAAGGTGCATTCCTTTAAAAATAAAATATCAATCTCCCACTTTCTTCACATTTTATCAATTATACCCTCATTTTTTCCCTCCTCTGTTCTTCAACTCCTAAGCTCTGTTTTACTCTGTTCTTGAGAAAAACTTTGTTACTTTAGAGATGGAATTTCAAATGGGATATTCTATGGACAAATCAAACAAGAACCAGAAAGTACCTCCAAGAAGGGGACAAATCAAGATTAAGATTTTGAAATCTTTGAAGAAATCAGCTGCTAAATTACTCGGAAAAAATCGAACTGGAGGTACTTTTACACCATCAACGACTACTCCCGAAGAAACCCCAAGTGGCTATGATTCAGGTTTTGAATCTAATGGATTAGACAGATAATACTCGTCGTTAAATTGCTCGTAGCTAACAAATGATGATTTTTTTTCCGAAGTTATAATAGTTGCTCTTGGGAGTTTTTGCAAATCTGCTACCAACTTCGTAGCTAACAATTTTTTTTATAATCCGATGCTAAATTGGATTAACGATAAATTTTGTTGTTTAGCTACACAGTTATAATTGTTGCTTTGGGGAGTCTTTGCAGATGTTCTGATGGGGGTAATTTCATTTCCCCTGTTTTTCTTCCCAGGCTTTGGGGAGTCTTTGCAGATGTTATGATATCTTAATCTCTTTAATCCTTTTTTTTTTTTTCTGTTTTATTGGCTTTGATCATTATTTCTGGATTCAGAGGCAAGAGCAGAAATGTAATATATTTTGTTTAATTTTTAGTTTTGGATGGTAAGATATTATTATTATATATACATTTATATAAATAAATGACTAATATTCACCTTTAATCTTAAGTTTAGGTTTGGTATTGGGATGCATGGTTACATATTTTGAGTGTAACTAGAGGTATCAAACGTACGTGTCAAATTAAATTTGAATAAATCAAAATGAGTTGAGCTATTAAATGACTCGTCAAAAAGTTCCTTGTGATGAAATGAACTATGTTAAAATAGGCTAATAAGCGGGTCATAGTAAGGGGTGAATTTAAGTGTCAAATTTGGGTCACCGGAACCTGCGCTCATCCGGCTAAACTCAATATATCATTTGTATAATTCTTAAAAATATATTAAATATAAGCTAAAGGAACCCATGCCCAAAATGACCAGATGGTTCATTGATCTGAGGGCTTATTATCGAGGTGGTAGTCGCTGGTTCGAATTCAGCCAGCGCTCAATTTACCCCTTTTTTTTAAAAAAGGTCTATTTTATTATATTAATTAATAAAAGAAATGGCATTACAACTTTAATTAGCCAAGGCTAGAAGAAAAATATATTTCAATTAAACGAACAAAAAAATTAATTTTAAATTTATTATTTTTATTTTTATTATAAAAAATCCATGTAGGCGTATATTTGATCATTTTCACACATGAATTATTTTTTGACTTATTTAATTAACATTCTTTTAGTTTCTTATTCTTATTTCTTTGTTTTTTCGTTCACTTTAGTGTAAAACTAAGAGAAATCAAAAGAAAGAACTGTGAATGGAAAAAGTGAAAAAATTAAGAAAATTTTTTAGAACAATTATTTTTTGGGCTATATTGGAGTTTAAATATTATTATTTTTGTGGCTATATTGAAATTTAGTTTTTATATCTATAATTTGTATTGTATTTTGATCATTTATTGCATTAGTAAAATATATTTTGTATTTTATTTTGATCATTTTGTATTTTCAATATCACTTTGTATATCAGATAGTTTGTATTTAGATTTGATTTTGTATTCATTTTCAATTCTGAATAATCATTATACAGTTTATTTACGTATTCATTATATAGGTATTCATACTAATTGCATTAGTAAAATATATTTTGTATTTTATTTTGATCATTTTGTATTTTCAATATCACTTTGTATACCAGATAGTTTGTATTTAGATTTGATTTTGTATTCATTTTCAATTCTGAATAATCATAATACAGTTTATTTACGTATTCATTATATAGGTATTCATACTAATTGCATTAGTAAAATAAATGGTGAATTTTATTTGGCTCATTTTGTATTTTCAATATCACTTTGTATACCAACTAGTTTGTATTTAGATTTGAATTTGCATTCGTCCTATTGGTATACAATTAGGTTTTGAATTGTATGGTCTAACTTTTCAATAGAAATGAGTATTTATCGTGCTCAGTTTGTAAAAAGAAGTTCATCTGAATACATTTCAGATAAAATTATATTTTAAAAAGTTCAAACAAAAACTAAGGGAAATATTTTTACCTTTTTTGAAATATTTTCTCCCATTCTCTCCATTTTGTTATTAAAAATTTGTATTCTTTCAAATTAAATAAATACAGTCAGCATTATAACAAATCAAAATATTGACATTTTAAATAAATATTGAAAGTGTTGACTAGGGGTCCTATTAAATGCTAAAATATTGTTTTTTTGAAAATTTTCCGTCTCAAATAAGTTTATTTAATCTATTGCTATAATCATTTGTTTATGTTTTTCAACATTTTTTTGGAAAAGTATTGAATGATCAAACTGTTAACAATTTCATTGTTTTGTAATGATGAAATCGTAATAGGGGTATCATGTAAATCATAGAGTAAGGAACGTATTAGCCGTGAATAGAAATTTGACCATAGATTTGATATACATCTTTATAAATTTCTTGATGATATGTCAAAGTGAATTATGAATCCTAATCTGCGCTACAATAACGGAGGAACTTATATTTTTCATTATCGATTGCGCTACCGCAAAACAAATATGGCAAAGTCTTTAAGATAACTATGAGAAAATTTCTAGTTAAAAAGTGTTGGTCAATAAGACAACAATTCCAAGATTTGTTCCTCAATGTCTTCTTTTAAGCAAACAAGCGGGCCATCATCATGGTCCAAGATATACACCAAACATCAAATCAAAGAGAACATGAAAAGAAAGAAAAACTTTGAACCGGCTATTATTATGGTGTCAAAATAACACATTCAACGTCTAATATTTATATTAGAGTCTGATTAAATTTAGGGTTAAAGACTAAATTGATCACAATTTATGATACATAAAGGACCATTTCCATCAAGTCCATACATTAAGGACCAAATGAAATCAAAGCCCATACATTAAGGACCATTTTGATCATTTTCTCGAAAATAAGAAGTCTAACCTAGTTTTAGTGACTCAAATACCGCACTAATTTAGTGCACGATAGGAGTCCATAGACCTTAACGAACGATAAAGCCTAAGCAGAGGCGAATCCAGGATTTCAAAAAAACGGGTGCACATGGCTTTAAAGATAATATCAAAAAAATTATAATAAGTAGGGGTATGCATCGGTCGGTTTTATGTATTATCGGTTTGGTTTACCGGTTTTCAGTTTTTAAATACGTTAAACCAATAAGAGATTTTTTATCGGTTTTCGATTTATCGGTTTTGGTCCTTAACGGTTCGGTTTTTGGTTTAACCAATAAGAAAATACTTATAAAATAAATATATGATTTCTCTGATAAATTTGACGCGATAACACAATAATGTAATGAAAAAACTAAACAAGTGTAACACAAAGAGAAATTAGAGGAATAAGGTTCTTACTTTAGTTTTGATGTTTTGTATAATATGAAGTTGTGAACTAAAAGTCACGTTGTAGTGTAAATTGAAGGCTAAAGGATAACGACAGTAACTAGTAAACTATTGAGATTAATATATAATATTTATTTACAAGTAAATGTAGTAAATTATTAGTCTTAATGGGTTATCGGTTTACCCAATAACCAATATTAAAAATCAATACCGAATCGATAACCCGGTAAATTTTTTTTATAAAACCATTAAAAAGTCGTTAATCCAATACCCCAATAACAATAAACCAATAACACTTTTTTCGGTTTAATTTATCGGTCTATTTGGTTTTTGCACACCACTAATAATAACAATAACTAAGTAATATATTTAAATTTTTTTATTTTGTTAGTTTGTTTATTAAAAAGAGGAATCATAAACTAAAAAAAAAATTATCTTAAACTTTGACAATGATGATTTTTCTAGATTCTTGACTTGAAGTTGGAGATTTGGAGTTTTTTGTGTGGAAAATAAAAGGCAAATTTAAAGAGAGAAGAAAAAATATTTTGGGAACTTACAAAAGTGGGTGAGAAGGAAACTTTTGAAGTCTTTTGACTTTAGAACTTTAGAATTTTGCTTTTTTTTCAAAAGAACGTGTTTGAAGCAAATTGTGGCTAGCTGGGATCGAACTCAAGACCTTGGTGTTAAAATCTAGCTGTCAAAACTCACTCAAACTAGTGAACCATCCAGCAACTTTGAGAATGGGGTCCACAAGTTATTATTTAATATTTCTTTAATAATTATACAAGTAATATATCGAGTTTAGTCGGATGACCACGGGTTCAGATGACCCAATTTTAGTACATAAATTCGACACTGAGCCTAAGCCATTTATGCAGGACATAAAGCACACTAAATTAATGTGTTATATGTAGAAAATGAAAACTTTCTTTTCGTCCATTACTTTGACAACTTTATCTTTTTACACGTTATTTAATTTCTGAACTCGTAATATCACTGTCACATTCTTCTTTCATAAAATTACAGTTATGAATTGCTAACAACTTTGTGGATTAATTTTGAGTTAATCATTTCACTTCATAGCACTGTCCACCCTTAGTTTACGAGTAAGAATTTACAAAAAAATTTAATTTTAAAGAGCAAATAAAAAGTCACAAAAAATTTAATCTCAAAATAGGAATATAAAACCACAAAAAATTTAGTCTCAAACAAATAGATGATATGACGAACATAAATAATAATAGTAATAATAATATAAATTTCTTAAGCTTGTTATATATTTATAGCCCAAGTAAATAATAGATTTAAATACAAATTTAATTTTGAAATTGTAACATTCATCGTGTGTATTTAAAAAAAATTATTCCCTCATAGTATTCGAAGTATAGGTTTATTTTCTCCTAGGTAGTGGCAGAGCCAAGTGGGTGGGTGAGAGTTTATCCAAAATCCTTTTGGCAAAAATTTAGACTATACATGCAAAATTAAAATTATTTTTCAGTATTGCAACTACCTACTCCAATCGTTATAGAAAAGTCAACGGGAAAATTTTTTGGGCCAGAATTGTTTTTGGTAGTAACTTGAAATTTCCCAACCTAGTCCAGATTTGGACAAAATCGGAGTCAGTAAGGTCTAGAGAAATCTGGTAACAATTGGGAGATCTAATTATGAACTTGATCACATAAGTAGATAGCTAAAACGTTAAGGAGCCCATACAACATTACAGAATCAAATCCGGGCGAGTAGAACTCCCAAAACTGATCTTAGCGCGAACGGGTAGTTTCTGAGTGTCATGGGTTGAAGATGTGTTGTGAAATGGGAGTATTTGGAACTCAATTTATGATGTTCTGTATCCGTGTAAGCCGCTAGGGAGGGATTAATCCCGCCAGGGCGGGGCCGCTTTGGCGGGATGGGGTCCGCCGTAGCGAGCCAGTCATGACTTAAGTCGGAAATAAACCAGAAAAACGTTATTATTCTGCAACATTCGATCTTGAGAGCTAAGGAACAACCCATGGATATTTCTTGAAGGTTTCCATCTCTTCTAGCACCAAAGGTAAGGTTTTTACTCCCCGAATCCATTTTTCGATCTGTAGAACCTAATTTCTTGGGTAATTATCGATGGGGGAGGGATTTGATCTGCAAATTATGGTGGAAAAATCCCTAATCTGGGTATGGCGATCAAGGGTTTGGCCTAGGGTTGATATTATTGATTATAATCCGGGTAATTAGTCTCGTTTATTGATCCTCGCGTTAAATTGGTTGTTTGTAGACCAAGAACAAGCGGAAAGAATCCGAAAAGGGAAGAATCAAGTTTCTTAGAGGTTCAAGCTTTGTTCGAGGTAAGTGATGGTTGTGATTTCATGTTTATGTGATGTATGTTAGTAATTGCTTCATTATAATATATGTATGTATGTGAATTGCACTATTGATCATACTAATCGTAAATGAATATGAATGAAGGATTGTACGCCATGAATCAACACTTGATTGTATGATTGTGAGAATGTACATTGTGATTGTGATTGTGGCTTGTTGAATGGAATGGGTGTCACGTTCCGACACACTAACTGAGATAGAATGTCACGTACCGACATACATATTGGAATGGTTGTCACGATCCGACACACTAACTTGGATCAGGTGTCACGTTCTGATACACTAACTTGAATCGAGTGTCACGATCCGGCAGACTAACAGTTTTGGTATGGGTTCCATGAGAGGACTATTGAATTGGGTTCTATGAGAGGACCATTGAATTGGGTTCCATGAGAGGACCATTTGTCACGCCTACACCCTGGGCGGGACTGGCACTCGAAGACCATTGCAGGCCCCAAGCGAACCATTGGCCTGACTTACTAACTCAGCGGAAGACTTAACTCATCACATAAACATTTATGAAGAAACTAGAATGTCATAAAGGAATATTCAACTGGTCATTTAGGCAAACTCAAGTCTTTAACATAAGAAATGAAAAGTAAAAACAACTGAAATAACTAACTGACTGTCTGTCTATGAAGACTCTAAAACAACTGAGATGGATGTTGGGACAACCCCACAACATCCTAATGAACTAACTAGAAAGCAATGAAAATAGATCCTCCTGAATGCAAGGAGGCTCACCGACTGACTCTGAACTGCTCACTGGATCAACGGTGCGCTGGAATGCCGATCCTAGTTACCTGTGTCTGCATCATAAGACGATGCAGGCCAACTGGCATCAGTACATTGAATGTACGAGTATGTGAGTTGGAATGCTAAAACAAAATAGGCTTGAAAGGGAATCTGAAAGAAACACTTACATGGCTCTTCTCAACTCATTAATACTTAACTAAACTCATTTCAATATAAAGCAGTTTAAAGCAAATGCAATATAAAGAAAAGTTGTTTAAAAATATGATGTCAACTCTGTGTATCTACAAGGGTACAACATAACTCTGAAATGTATGAAAAAATACAATAAACTGATGTATATAAAAATACAATAACTTCTGTGGGAGTTTCTCTAACCGACAACCATCACTTAAGAGCTATAGTGATGATACAACGATCTACCTCACGCTTCCAGCGCATCCTATACCTGGTCAAAGGTATAGGACCTGAACTACTAAGTGGATCCACTAATCTATTGTGAAAAGGGTTCATCTAAAAAGTATGACCCATTTCTACCCATGGTGGCTACATGGTTTATGAGAGTTGTGAGTTATCTGAACTCTCCCCCATATCGGTGCTCAATACTACTCCCAAAAATATACTAGCTCTTTATGTTTTAAAAACATACTTCTTTGTGTGATTTGAGAGTAGTGCTCAAAAACTTAGCTCAAAGACTATCTTGGAAATCTCAGTTTCCCTTATTGCTTCAGTTAGAAAGCTATTACTCTTTTCTGAAAACTAGCTCAAAGGCTCTTTGGAAATCTCAATTTCCGTTATTATTAAAATGTGAAAACATATTTATATCTCTTTGGGAATACGTAGTCCCCATATACTTCTTTGAAGAAAAGAACTTCAACTTTACTGCTTTACTGAACTCAAAACTTAAGTCTTAAAACAAAGTTAAAACATTTCTGAAAGACTTGTGAAAACTTTAAGAACTTATCTTAACTTGACTCTTGACTTCTCTTGACTTTTAACCTTAACTGCTCTTGACTTGACTCTTAACTGATCCTTGAATTGAATTATGGATTCAAGGATTATGATTTGTGATTGGAAAGTTATCATGTTGTTTAGGAATGATTCTAGATAGCTAAACATGAGAAAAGACTGAAAATCAATATTTGCAGGTGGGTCCGCGACGCGGAGGCGTAATTAAATTTTGGTTTTAAAAATGTGTTTTGAGGCAGAAGACTTCGTGACAGCTCCGCAACGCGAAACATAAATTCCCAAATCTGGGAACCTTCTCCGAGACGCGCCATCACCCTAGAGTTTCGTCTGACAAAATTTCTTCTTCGTTTTCTAATCCAAATTCACCTAAATTTCATTCTTTTTCTCAAATTACTTTTAGATACAGATACCCAACAAATGTACCTAAGAACCTAACTTGAAACGACTCCAAGATGCGACGTAACGAATTCAGAAACTTTCCAACTGAGTCAAATTTGAGAACAATATCAAAACAAGAATAGGCATTCAAAAACATTCAACTTTCAAACTATTTTAGAACGAATCCATGCTAAAAAACATATGTTTGGCACGTGGGAGAACGATCCCAACGTTATGGAAGACTCACATACCTGGTAGAAGCAAATCTTTTGCGAAACACCAACTTTCGTGATCGATCTTGATGAATTTTCCCTTTTCTCCTTCTTCTTTTCTCTTCTCCTTTCTCCTTAGCCCTAGCGTGAAATCCCAAATTCTAAAACTGACTAAAATCTGATTTGACCCATATTAAACTCCAAAAAATGGATTAAAATAACAGGGCAATGAAAAGACTAAAATACCCCTTAAAATTTCGGATTGGACATTTCCTTAATCCAACAACCTAACTTCCAAAGGGCATAACTCACTCATATGAACTCGGAATCAGACAAACTTGGCGGAGTTGGAAAGATCATTCCAAGAGCTTTCCAACCATATCTGGAACTACACCTAACTCATTCTGAGCTAGTAGTTATGGTCGTTTGAAGTTGACCAAAAACTCACTTTAACTTGCTTTAAAATTTCCAGATTTTCTCTTTCTTTCCAAAAGCAACTATTTCCAGATTTTACATTTCTTTCTAGTTGCGAGATGTTACAATATCTCTCCCTTGGAAACATTCATCCTCGAATGAGATTACTCTTACTAGGCTTAGGGTGTAACATCAAATTCAAACACCCAAAAAGCAAAATGCAAACAACAACATGCTCACTTATAATTTAAAGAGCACTAAAAAGGAAATTAGTACCTTGGTCTGCAATTCCTCCGGATTCAAAGAGATGTGGATATATCTTCTTTAGGTCCTCTTCATCTTCCCAAGTAGCTTCTTCAACAAATTGGTTCCTCCAAAGGACCTTGACTGATGCTACCTCTTATGTTCTCAACTTGCGAACTTGGCGATCTAAAATCTGACCAGGAATCTCCTCATAAGATAAACTATCCTTGATCCCAATGTTTTCAGTTGGTATGATCAATGAAGGATCTCCCATGCAATTTTTCAACATGGAGATGTGAAATACCGGATGAATCGCTGTTAATTCCTGTGGTAGCTCCAACTCATAAGCTATATTGCCAATCCTCTTGGCTATGCGATAAGGTCCAATATACCGGGGACTAAGTTTCCCCTTATTACCAAGCCTTATAACATCCTTCATGGGTGAAACTTTCAAATATACCCAATCATCTACTTTGAACTCTAACGCTCTTCTCCTAACACCAGTGTAGGATTTTTGACGACTTTGTGCCATTTTCAACCTTTCTTGAATCATTTTCACCTTCTCCATAGCTTGGTAAACTAAATTTGGTCCTATCAACCCCTCTTTGCCAACTTCAAACCATCCAATAGGAGATCTGCATCTTCTTCCATAAAGAGCTTTATAAGGAGTCATTTGGATGCTAGAGTGCTAACTGTTGTTGTAAGCAAACTCAATGAGAGGTAGGTGATCATCCCAATTACCCTTGAAATCAATCACACAAACCCTCAACATATCTTCTGATGTCTGAATAGTGCACTCTACTTGCCCATCTGTCTGAGGATGAAAGGCAGTACGTAAGTTCACCTTCGAACACAAGCCCTTTTGGAATGACTTCCAAAATTGAGCAGTAAATTGTGCACCTCTAACTGAAATAATGGAGACTGGGACTCCATGAACTCTCACCACCTCTTGAATATATAACCTGGCATAATCTTCTACTGGATGGGTAGTCTTTACCGACAGAAAATGGGTTGCTTTTGTCAACAATCACCCAAACAGAATCAAGCTGTATGCGAGACTTTGGCAAACCTGTGATGAAATCCGTATTGATCATCTCCCACTTCCATTCTGGAAGTTCTATATTCTGAGCAAAACCACCGGGCCTTTGGTGCTCTACTTTCACTTGTTGGCAATTTAGACACTTGGCAACAAATTCTGCAATGTCCTTCTTCATGTTATTCCACCAATAAACTTCTCTCAAGTCACAATACATCTTTGTGGAGCCCGGATGAATGGAATATTTGGAGCTATGAGCTTCTTCCATGATCCTCTCTTGGAGTCCATCCACCATAGGTACACACAATCTACCTTGATATCTCAATACACTATCTCCCCCTTGTTCAAAAGCTAATACTTTTTGCTTATGAACATTTGCCTTCAATTCAAGCAAAATGGGATCTTGGTCTTGTTTTTCTTTAACTTCTGACACTAGTGATAATTCAGCCCCATTCGTCACCACTGTTCCTCCTTCTGTGAAATCCAAAAGTCGGACTCCTAAGCGTGAAAGCCTATGCACATCTTTTGCTAACTCTCTCTTTTCTTCCTCAACATGGGCGGTACTACCCATGGATAACCTGCTCAAGGCATCAGCAACAACATTAGCCTTACCTGGGTGATAAAGAATACTCATGTCATAATCCTTGAGTAACTCTAACCACCTCCTTTGTATGAGATTAAGCTCTTTCTGAGTGACCACATATTGAAGGCTTTTGTGATCAGTGAATATATCAACATGAAGATCATACAAGTAATGACGCCATATCTTCAAAGCGAACACTACAGCAACCAACTCTAAATCATGGGTTGGGTAGTTCTTCTCATGAACTTTTAACTGTCTAGAGGCATAAGTTATAACTTTGTCATTCTACATTAATACACAACCCAAACCAACTCTAGATGCATCACAATACACCACAAAACCTTGAGTACCTTCTGGTAAGGTCAAAACTGGGGCAGTAGTCAACCTTTTCTTCAATTCCTGAAAGTTTTTCTCACAAGCTTCAGACCATTGAAATTTCACTATTCTCTGAGTCAACTTGGTCAAAGGAGACGAAATAGATGAGAACACCTCTACGAACCTTCTATAATATCTAACCAAGCCCAAGAAACTCCTAATATTAGTTGGAGATGTGGATCTAGGCCAATTCTGCACTGCCTCAATTTTCTGAGTATCAACCTTAATTCCCTCTCCAGACACAATGTGGCCTAAGAATGCCACAGATTCAAACCAAAACTCACACTTAGAGAACTTGGCATACAATTCTCTATCTTTCAAAGTCTGAAGAACTATTCTAAGGTGACTAGCATGATCTTCTTCATTCCTTGGATAGATTAGTATGTCATCAAAGAAGACGATAACAAACATATCTGAATAAGGTTTGAAGACTCTGTTCATAAGATCCATGAACGCTGCTGGTGCATTAGTCAAACCAAAGGACATGACCAGAAACTCATAATGACCATAACAAGTCCTGTATGCTGTCTTGGGAATATCACATTCCCTTACTCTCAACTGATGGTAACCTGATCTGAGGGCTATTTTTGAAAAACAAGAAGCACCCTGAAGCTGATAGAAAAAATCATCAATTCTCAGAAGAGGATACTTATTCTTGATGGTAACATTGTTCAACTTACGGTAGTCTATACACATCCTAAGGGAACCATCTTTCTTTCTCACAAACAAGACACGAGCGCCCCAAGGTGAGACACTTGTCGAAGAAAGCCCTTATCTAAAAGATCTTTTAACTGCTCTTTTAACTCCTTCAACTCTGTTGGTGCCATTATGTATGGAGGAATAGATATAGGATAAGTATCTAGAAGAATATCTATACCGAAGTCTATCTCTCTCTCAGGAGGGACTCCGGGAAGATCATCTAGAAAGACTTCTGAAAACTCTTTTACTACTGGAACTGACTGAATAGAAGGTACCTCATCACTTGAGTCATTAACTCGGACTAAGTGATAGACACACCCCTTAGAAACTAACTTCCTTGCCTTAAGGTATGAAATGAAACGACCCTTAGGCACTGCTGAACTGCTTTTCCACTCGAAGACTGGCTCATTTGGAAACTGAAACTTGACTACTCGAGTTCTACAATCAACTGAGGCATACCAAGCATGAACCCACTCCATACCAAGAATGACATCAAAATCTACCATGTCTAATTCAATTAAGTCAGCCATGGTACTCTTATGATTGATGAAAACGGGACAATCACGATAGACTCTCTCTACTAGAATAGACTCACCAACAGGTGTAGAGACACTGAATGGTTCATTAAGTTGCTCAGGAATAACATCAAAGTTCAAAGAAACATAAGGAGTTACAAAATACAAACTCGCTCCTGGTTTTAGCAAAACATAAATAGTAAAGTCAAAGACTCGAATCAAACCAGTGATAACATCTGGCGAATCCTCTTACTCTTGGCGACTGTTGATAACATATAAGCAGTTTGTTCCTCCGCCAGTACCGGAAGTAGCCCCTCTAGGTGCAGCTCTGTCTGGTGGAGCAACTAAAGAAGATTGGGCTTTATTGCCCCCATTACCATTTACCTTCTTGTTCTTTGGACATTCTCGCATGAAATACACAGTCTGACCATACTTGAAACAACTAGTGGAGCCCTCACAACAAATACCTGAGTGGTTCCTACCACACTTGGCGCAGGCAGGAGGCTTACTACCCCCTTGCGCCACACTACCTTGAGAATAGGCAGGTTTAGCTCTGGAATTCTGACCATTGTACTCACATCTGTTCCTAGGTGCAGGTGCACTAGCAGATGATGGAGCAGGCCCTTCTGTTTCTGTTGGAAGGGTGACCAGTTGGCATTACTCTTTTGCTGCCCGGACTCATTCCCTGTCTTAGCCCTCTTGTTCTTGAATTCCTCTCTATCCCTTAGCTTCTCTTCCTCTACTTGTTGCACATAGACCATCAACCTTGCTATGTGCATGTCACCTATTAGCATGGCTGCCTTACTTTCCTTACTTGATAGACGAGGCAACCCAACAACGAATAAACTCATCACGCTCTTCATGTCGTCAACCATTTTTTTGCTTCTCGTAGCTCACGGGGAAATAAACACCCCATGAAAGCACTTTAAAAAATAGTCCAACTCACAAATGGTTACGCTTAAGCCGAGTTAGAAAAAATCTTTGTAGAGATAAACTCTAACGCACGAAATGAGTATGAAAGAAGTAAAGGAAATTCCTAAATGTTGCAGCCTCCTAATTATAGATGTAGCGTGCTTCACACCGATAACTAGGACTCTACAAACACAGCTTCATACACTCCCTAGGACTCTTAAACTTTGGGATCTGATACAAAGTTTGTCACGCCCCAAGCCTATACCCTGGGTGGGACTGGCACTCGAAGACCATGGCTGGCCCCAAGCAAACCCTTGGCCTGGATTACTAACTCAGCGGAAGATTTAACTCATCACATAAAACATTTATAAAGAAACTAGAATATCATGAAGGAACATTCAACTGGCCATTTAGGCAAACTCAAGTCTTTAACATAAGAAATGAAAAGTAAAAACAACTGAAATAACCAACTGACTGTCTGTCTATGAAGCCTGTAAAACAGCTGAGATGGATATTGGGACAACCCCACAACATCCTAATAAACTAACTAGAAAGCAATGAAAATAGATCCTCCGGAATACAAGGATGCTCACCGACTAACTCTGAATTGCTCACTGGATCAATGGTGCGCTGGAATGCCGATCCTAGTTACCTGTGTCTGCATCATAAGAAGATGCAGGACAACTGGCATCAATACATTGAATGTACGAGTATGCAAGTTCGAATGCTAAAACAACATAGGCTTGAAAGGGAATCTGAAAAAAAAACTTACCTGGCTATTCTTAACTCATGAATACTTAACTGAACTCATTTCAATATAAAGAAGCTTAAAGCAAGTACAATATAAAGAAAAACTATTTAAAAACATGATGTCAACTATGTGAATCTATAAGGATACAACATAACTCTGAAATGTATGTAAAAATACAATAAATTGATGTATATAAAAATACAATAACTTCTGTGGGAGTTTCTCTAACCGACAACCATCACATAAGAGCTATAGTGATGATACAACGATCTACTACACGCTGCCAGTGCATCCTATACCCGGCCAAAGGTATAGGACCTAAACTACTAAGTGGATCCACTAGTCTATTGTGAAAAGGGTTCATCTAAAAAGTATGACCCATTTCTACCCATGGTGGCTACATGGTTTATGGGAACTGTGAGTTATCTGAACTCTCCCACATATCGGTGCTCAATACTACTCCCAAAAATATACTAGCTCTTTATGTTTTAAAAACATACTTCTTTCTGTGATTTGTGATTAGTGTTCAAAAACTTAGCTCAAAGGCTATCTTGGAAATCTCAGTTTCCCTTCTTGCTTCATTTAGAAAGCTATTACTCTTTTCTGAAAACTAGCCCAGAGGCTCTTTGGAAATCTCAGTTCCATTCTTATTAAAATGTGGAAAAAAAATTATATCTCTTTGGGAATACATAGTCCCCATATACTTCTTTGAAGAAAAGAACTTCAACTTTACTGAACTCAAACATTAACATAAGTCTTAAAACAAAGTTAAAACATTTGTGAAAGACTTTTGAAAACTTTAAGAACTTATCTTAACTTGACTCTTGACTTCTCTTGACTTTAACCTTAACTGCTCTTTACTTGACTCTTAACTGATCCTTGAATTGAATTATGGATTCAAGAATTATGATTTGTGATTGAAAAGTTCTCATGTTGTTTAGGAATGATTCTAGATAGCTAAACATGAGAAAAGACCGAAAATCAATATTTGAAGGTGGATCCGCGACACGGAGGCGTAATTAAATTTTGGTTTCGAAAATAACTTATTAGGCAGAATACTCCGTGACAGCTCAGCAACGGAAAACAGAAATTCCCAAATCTAGGAACCCTCTCCGCGACGCGCCATCACCTTAGAATTTCATCCGACAAAATTTCTTCTTCATTTTCTAACTCCAATTCACCTAAATTCGATTCTTTTTCTCAAATTACTTTTAGATACAGATACCCAACAACTGTACCTAACAACCTAACTCGAAACGACTCCAAGATGCGACATAACGAATTCAGAAACTTCCCAACTCAGTCAAATTTGAGAACAATATCAAAACAAGAATAGGTATTCAAGAACTTTCAACTTTCAAACTTTTTTAGAACGAATCCATGCTGAAATAAATATGTTTGGCACGTGGGAGAATGATCCCAACGTTATGGAAGCCTCACATACCTGGTAGAAGCAAATCTTTGGTGAAACACCAACTTTCTTGATCGATCTTGATGAATTTACCCTTTTCTCCTTCTTTTCTCTTCTCCTTTATCCTTAGCCCTTGCATGAAATCCCAAATTCTAAAACTGACTAAAATCTTATTTGACCCATATTAATCTCCTAAAACTGGATTAAAATAATAGGGCAGTGAAAAGACTAAAATACCCCTTAAAATTCCGTATTGGACATTTCCTTAATCCAACAGCCCAACTTCCAAAGGGAATAACTCACTCATATGAACTCAAAATCGCACAAACTTGGCTGCATTGGAAATATCATTCAAATATCTTTCCAACCATATCTAGAACTACACCTAACTTATCCTGCGCTAGTAGTTATGGTCGTTTGAAGTTGACCAAAACTCACTTTAACTTACTTAAAAATTTCCAGATTTCCTCCTTTCCAAAAGCAACTATTTCCAAATTTTACACTTCTTTCTAGTTTCGAGATATTACACCATTGACCTGTCATATATGCGTATTTTTGAGAATGTGGAATTGTACATTGCTCCTGAAATGATGACTAGTATTGTATATGTTCAGTATATGCCTGTTTTACTATGTTGTAAGTGCTTATGTATGTTTCAGTTATTGGAATAGTTGTGTGATCCTACCAGTACGATGTGGTTGTGTACTGATACTGCATTTGCTCCTTTTTTGTTGAGTACAGTGCATCTTCAGGCGACTACTGACAGACCTCGCTTAGGAGATCGGTGATCGAGACATGATTCGAAGATGAGCCAATTCTCTCAGGCTGCCATGGATCCTTCATATTTTGTTTAGTACAATCTATTCAGACTTGGACATTATTTTAGTAGTTGTTTAGTTTCGGGGTTGTATCTCTTGTTCTTAGACTTGTTGTTAGTAGAGTCTTGGTACATTGACTTTCAAGTTCTAGGGGTTATTTCCGCATTAGTTGTTAGATGTTAATTGAAATTCTGGAGTTTATAGGGACTCCGTATTAATTATATAGTTATTTAAACCTACTTCTGTAGCTTTAAATGAGTAGTACTTTGGTTAAGTTGATTAGTTGGATGGTAGTTTTGGTTCTCCCACCGGAGGGTTAGTGTGGGTGCCAATCACGACGGTCTGGGTCGTGATAAAGTTGGTATCAGAGCCCTAGGTTTGTTGATCTGGATGTACCAAAACGAGTCTAGTAGAGTCTTGTGGAATGGTACGGACATGTCTGTACTTTTCTTCGAGAGATTATAGGACTTTAGGAAATCTCTCTATTTTCTCTTGTCTCCTTTCGTGCTATAACTTGGTTCCAATTGGTATTCGGTGATCCAAATTGGTATCTAATCTCAGTCACTCTTCTGTCCGCGTGTGGTTAACACTCGCTTCAATGGTGTCAGGCCTATAGCTCGCGTCAACGAGCCCGCTGAGGAGTCCACAACAAGAGGTCGTGGTCGAGGTAGGGGTAGAGGCCGTGAAAGGGTAACATCTGCTAGGGGTGGAGCTCCGGTTGAGAATGCTCCTAGAAATGAGAATCCTCCTACGCACCATGAAGAGATAGAGGAGAATGTAGAGGTTGAGAATGATGAGGATATTGCACAAGAGGAAGAGGTGCAGGCTGAGACTACATGTATTGCTCTGTTAGACCCAGTGTTAGCTCAATAGATCATGTCATTTCTGATAGGATTGGTTGGTCCTGGACTTCGTCCATCAGTGCAAGCTACACAACCCCCAACCAACCAACCCGTTACTGTGACTAGTCCTAGGGGAGATACAACATTAGGTAGTGATGCCTTTTTCTATCCTTTGTTGGGTCCGGTAATGACTGGAAATGAGCACGAAATGTTGACTAAGTTCTTGAAATTGAAACCACCGGTGTTCCATGGTTCTGAGAGTGAGAACTCTTATGAGGTCATCCTAAATTGTTATAAAGGGTTTCATAAGTTGGGAATTGTCCATTAGCATGGAGTAGAGTTTGTGACTTTCCAACTTCAGGGCGAGGCTAAGCAACGGTGGTGAACATATGTGGAATATAGATCATCAACTTTACCCCCACTCACTTGGACCCAGTTTCATGCTCTATTTTTGGAAAAGTATGTGCCCCGGACCTTGAGAGATCGTAAGAAGGATGAGTTCATGGATTTGGAACAAGGTGGTATGATTGTGGCTGCTTATGAGGCTAAGTTCCATGCTTTGTCTAGAAATGCTACGCAATTGGTGACTATTGAGGAAGAGAGGATCCGTCTATTTGGTAAGGGACTAAATCCTGAGTTACAGGTATTGTTTGTGCACATGACTTCTGCGGGGAAAAGTTTTGATAAGGTAACAAATTTTGTGAAGAAAGTGGAGGGGGTGAGGCGAGACGGACAAGCTAAGGCATTGGCTAAGAAAGCTAAGAGCACAGGTAACTTTCAGGGTTCCTACTCTAGAGGTTCGGGGAGGCCGACACTTGCAGTCCGGCAAATAAAGTCCACCATGCCCGCTTCTACAAGTAATTACTCGGGAACTCCACCTCAGAATTTTATTCAGGATAGCCAGGGAGCCGTACCTTCGGCGGACAACATGCCATCTTTCGATCGCACTTGTTATAACTATGGAGAACATGGGCACATGAGGATAGATTTTCCCCACCCGCGTATATTGGATTCCGTGTAGTACCAGACTAGAGCAGTGGTACCCGCAGGAAATGGTAATAATGGTCGAGGACGTCCACAAGGTGGGCGGGGAGGAAATCAATGAGGCCATGGAGGTCGGGGAAATGGTAATGCAGGCAGAGGTACGACGCAGCCAAGCAGGGAAGTCACCCGTCAAGATGACATGGCTCAGTGTTATGCCTTTCTGGGCAAGAGCATGGCAGAGTCTTCTGACGCAGTGATCACAAGTACTATTCTTGTATGTAATCGGATGGCTAATGTGTTATTTGATCTGGGTTCTACTTATTCTTATGTGTCCGTGCAATTTGCCTCTGAATTTGATATGATTTGTGATATACTTGATGCCCCCATCCATGTTTCCATCCCCGTTGGAGAGTCTGTCATAGTCATCCATGTTTATCGTGCTTGTCCTATCTTGTTTATGGGTTTTCAGACTTGGGGTGATTTGGTTATTTTGGATATGACTGACTTTGATATAATCCTAGGCATGACTTGGTTGTCCCCCGTTTATGATGTGCTTAATTGTAATACTAAGTCTGTGACTTTAGAGATCCCCGTTAGGGAAAAGTTAGAGTGGGAATAGGTGTACAAGTCTAAGCCAGCTAAGATCATATCCTCCATTAGGGCTAGGAAACTGGTGGGACAGGGTTGTTTGGTTTATTTGGCTCATATAGATTTCTGCATTGATTTGGAACCTAGTACCCGTCCCATTTCCATCCCTCCTTATCGTATGGCTCCAACAGAATTAGGAGAGCCTAAGGCTCAAATCCAAGAACTTCTTGATAAAAGATTCATCCGTCCTAGTGCTTCACCCTGGGGTGCTCCTGTCTTGTTTGTTAAGAAAAATGATGGTAGTATGAGAATGTGTATATACTATCGTCAATTGAATAGGGTCACCATTCGAAATAAGTATCCATTGCCTCGGATAGATGATCTTTTTGACTAATTGCAGGGTGCATCAGTTTTCTCTAAGATTGATTTAAGGTCTGGTTACCATCAGTTAAAGATTAGGCCTAAGGATATACCAAAAATGACATTTAGGATCCGCTATGGGCACTATGAGTTTTTAGTTGTCGTTTGGGTTGACAAATGCGCCTGCAACTTTTATGATTTTGATGAATGGTGCTTTCAAACCCTTTCTTGATTCGTTTGTGATAGTGTTTATTGATGATATTTTGGTTTATTCGAGAAGTAAGGAAGATCATGCCGACCATCTTCGTATTGTTCTAGGTGTTCTTGGGAAACAAAATTTGTATGCAAAATTTTCTAAGTGTGAATTTTGGTTGACTTCGGTTGTCTTTTTGGGGCATGTAGTTTCAAAAGAATGGGTAATGGTAGATCCTCAAAAAATTGAAGCGGTGAGAAATTGGGTTCGACCTAGTTTTGTGACTGAAATTATGAGTTTTGTGGGGATTGCCAGCTATTATCGTCAATTTGTGAAGAATGCTTCCATTGCCACACATCTGAAAGGTTGACCAAAAAGGAGGTACCTTTTGAATGGACTAAAAAATGTGAGGAGAGCTTTCAAAAGCTCAAGACTTTCTTGACCACAACATTTATTCTTGCACTACCAGTGAAAGGTAAAGATTTTGTTGTTTATTGTGATGCTTCACATTCAGGTTTGGGTGCGGTGTTGATGCAGGATAAGAATGTCATAGCTTATGCATTGCGGCAGTTGAAAGTACATGAGTGGAATTACCCGATGCATGATTTGGAGTTGGCAGCGGTAGTGTTTGCTCTTAAGATCTGGCGGCATTATCTTTGTAGTGTTAAGTGTTAGGTATTTACTGACCACCGTAGTCTACAACATGTATTCACTCAAAAGGATCTGAATTTGAGACAACGAAGGTGGATGGAGTTACTCAAGGATTATGATGTGACCATTAAATACCATCCGGATAAGGCTAACGTGGTGGCAGACGCATTATGCTAGAAGGCGGTGAGTATGGGTAGTCTAGCTTGCTTGAGTGTATCCAAGAGACCTTTCCCTAAGGAAATTCAAAGTTTGGAGTCTAAGTCATGCAGTTGGGCATCTCAGAAAGATGTGGGGTGTTAGCTAGCATTGAGGTTAGGGCCACCTTTATTGATGAGATCAAGGCCAAACAGTTTAAGGATGAGAATTTGAATGAGCTTAGAAAGAAGACAGTGATTGGTAAGGCACTAGATATGATTCTTGATGCATGGGGTGTGCTCAGTTTTAAAGGAAAAATTTGTGTTCCTAGAGTGGGCGACTTGATTCAGAGTTTATTGAAAGAATCCCATGGTTCGAGGTATGCCATTCATTTGGGTGTGACTAAGATGTACCGAGACCTGAAGTGACTCTATTGGTGGTCTGGCATGAAGAAAGATATAGCGGAGTTTGTGGCTAAGTGTCAAAATTGTCAACAAGTAAAATATGAGCATCAAAGGCCTGCAGGTTTGCTTCAGAAAATGTCAATTCCGGAATGGAAGTGGGAAATAATAGCTATGGGTTTCGTGGTTGGTCTTCCAAAAAAGTATGATTCAATTTGGGTAGTTGATGATAGATTGACTAAGTCAGCCCATTTTATTCCAGGTACAACAGACTATAATGCTTAGCAGTTGGCTAAGGTTTATGTGAAAGAGATAGTGAGGCTGCACGGAGTGCCCCTTTCTATCATCTCAGACCGTGGTACGCAGTTCACATCCAAGTTTTGGGGCAAGTTACATAAGGAGTTGGGTACGCAACTGACTTTTAGCACAGCCTTACATCCGCAAACAGACGGGCATTCAAAGAGGACTATTCAAGTGTTAGAGGATATGTTGAGAGCATGTGTGATTGACTTTGAAGGACATTGGGATACGTTTCTACCGTTGTGTGAGTTCTCCTATAATAATAGTTACCACTCTAGCATTCATATGGCACCATTTGAGGCAATTTATGGGAGATGATGTAGATCACCCATATGATGGTTTGAGAATGGAGATGTCAAACTTTTAGGGGTTGACTTGGTGAGGGATGCTCACGATAAAGTAAGAAGCATCCAAGCTAAGCTCATAGCAACCCAAATTAGATAGAAAAAGTATGCAGACCATAAGGTAAGAGACATGTCATTTCAGACTGGTGAGAACATTTTTCTGAAGGTATCACCCATTTAAGAGGTGATGTGATTCGGCAAAAAGGGCAAACTTAGTCCTTGATATATTGGACCCTTTGAGGTTCTTGACCATATAGGGCCAATGACTTATAGGTTGTTTTACCTCTAAGTTATCGGGAGTTCATCCGGTATTTTATGTTTCCATGTTAAAGAGATATCATGGTGACGGGGATTACATCATAAATAGGATTAAGTTGTGTTAGACAAAGACCTTCAGTATGAGGAAGAACCGATTGCAATTCTTGATCGTGATGTCCAAAAGTTGAGGAACAAGGAGATTAAGTCCGTGAAAGTTCAACGGAAGCATCTTCCGATTGAGGAAGCTACTTGGGAAACCGAGAAGGACATATGAGACAAGTATCCCCAATTTTTCAACGATTCAGGTACTACTCTACCATTACTTTAGAGTAGTGGGTACGAGTGATGGGTAAATTGATATCTATTGCAACGAATTGCTCCCGTCATTATAGAAAAGCCAACGGGGAAAATTTTTGGGCCGAAAAACTTTTTGTTAGTAACTTGAAATTTCCCAACCTAGTTCAGATTTGGACGAAATTGGAGTCAGTAAGGTCTAGGGAAATCTGGTAACAACTGGTAGATCTAATTATGAATTTGATCACATAAGTAGATAATTAAGATGTTAAGGAACCCGTACAACTTTATGGAATCGAATTCGGGCGAGTAGAACTCCCGAAACTGATCTTAGCACGAACGAGTAGTTTCTGAGTGTCATGGGTTGAAGGTATGTTATGAAATGGGGATTTGGAACTCAAATTCTGAGGTTCTGTCTCCGTGTAAGACACTAGGGAGGGATTAATCCCGCAAATTGAGGGGCCGCTGTGGCGGGACGGGGTCCGCCGTAGCGGGCCAGTCGTGACTTAAGTCGGAAATAAACCCCAAAAACATTATTATTCTGCAACATTCGATCTTGAGAGCTAAGGAACAACCTAGGGATATTTCTTGAAGGTTTTTCAACTCTTCTAGGACCAAAGGTAAGGTTTTTACTCCCCGAATCTATTTTTTGATCTGTAGAACCTAGTTTTTTGGGTAATTATCGATGTGGGAGGGTTTTGATCTGGGGATTATGGTGGAAAAACCCCTAATTTGGGTATGAGGATCAAGGGTTTGGCCTAGGGTTGATATTATTTAGTATAATTCGGGTAATTAGGTCTCGTTTATTGATCCTCACATTATATTGATTGTTTGTAGACCAAGAACAAACGGAAAGAATCTGGAAAGGGAAGAATTAAGTTTCGTAGGGGTTCAAGCTTTTTTTTCAAGGTAGGTGATGGTTGTGATTTTATTTTTTTGTGATGTATGTTAGTAATTGATTTATTATAATATATGTATGTATGTGAATGTTGCTCTATTGATCACACTAATCATAAATGAATATGAATGAAGGATTATATGCCATGAATCAACACTTAGTTGTATGATTGTAAGAATGTACATTGTGATTGTTATTGTGGCTTGTTGAATTGAATGGGTTTCACGTTCTGACACACTAGTTGGATCGGATGTCACGTACCGACATACATATTGGAACGGGTGTCACGATCCGAAACACTAACTTGGATCGAGTGTCACGATTCAGCACACTAACAGTTTGGGTATGGGTTCCATGAGAGGACCATTGAATTGGGTTCCATGAGAGGACCATTGACTTTTCATATATGCGCATTTTTTAGAATATAGAATTGTACATTGCTCCTGAAATGATAACTAGATTTTGCATTAATTATAGATATATGTGTGGGTTGCGGTGTGTAAGTTAATTGAGTATATTTGTTTGTGTAATGAATTGTGAATGGTTAGGTCCAGATTGGAATGTGGTGTGGTGAATGGGGACCAAGGGTCCCGGTGTTATTATTGATATTTAGAAGGTGGTGACAAATGTGTGTACTGTTGTGAAGGATTGGGGTGATGCTATGTCGTCTTTATTAATATTTAAGTATTACCCAGATGGGGGTTCATATTGACACGGTTACTAGACTTGATAGTACGTACTAAGGGTCAAGGGTCTAGTGGTGATGTAAAAGAAGTAAGGGTGTATCGTGAATGGTTGGCCAGGTGGTAGTAGTTATGTTTGGGATCTCCTTCGAGAGACAAAATGGTTAAGTTATGATCAAGAAAAGCCCAGCGAGTAAGGGGTTAGAGTCAAGTATACTAGAATGATTTTAGTATTCGGGTAGGGTAAGGGTAGGAGAATATAAAGGTGGAGGAATGAATAGACTTATTGCATGTTTTCACGGGTCGATTTCTTATATTATCCGGTGGGTATCGGGTCGACCGATGATGCCTACCAGTACATGTGTTTTGTACTGATACTACTCATGCTATGTCTTTTTGACATAGTCTGGATGCAGGATCGGTGATGTCTCATAGGGAAGACAAAGATAATCTCCAACAGCTTCTATGTTTCATTCCATGTGGTGGGAGCTGTGTCAAGTCATAATTATGTTATGCCTTGAAATCTTTGTAGCTCTTGTACCTGTTTAGACTAGATCCATCGGTGTTAATTTTTTTATAAGTCTTAACTCGAAATTGTTTTAAACTTTTATTATATGAAATCTCCTGGAAACTGTTTTATCATAGTTTTCTTAATCTTCCGCATGTTTTTTTTCGCTGTTTGGGAACTGAGGGTTCTCCTACTTAGGTGTTAGAGTAGGTCCCCACATGGCCCGGTGGGTTTTGTCGTGAAATTTATAGGTGCATACCAGTTGTGTATATATAGTGTTTGCGAAGCTTAGGACGTACGTAACAACTTTCATGAAGAAACTACGGTCATTCGAGCGTTGATTGGAAAGATAAGTTAAGGCTAAGCTATGTCCTTCCTTTTAGCACGACTCCTGGAAAATTCCTAAAATGTCAAATGCGATATTTTATTATTCTATAGCTAGAAAGACCTTCTGTGAAAGACACTGGGATCGTAGCTGAATTATTTTCATGATGCCATTATGTTGATATTCCACTCGGTCGGATAAATAAGGTGTTCGACATCTACATGTCATTTATAGGGTTTCTTGACTATATTTCCATATGTATGAATTATTATTCTTCTTTGGGTGGTGTGACTTAAAAATATTATGAGAGACATTTAGTATTTGTAACCAGTCATCTTTCTCCGCTAAAGTGTATTTTGAAAAATATTTTAAGTAACGCGATTTTCAAAACTCTCAAATATAACTTAAATGTTTATACTATTAAAACATTTGATTTTTGAAATATTTTCTTTTATAAATTATCTAGGAACCAAGTATAGGAACTAAGTAAAGCACCTTAAGCTTTTTATGAACATCTTCAAGGTTATGTTATCTTTCTAAAAGTCGAGTTAAGTTTTCAAGCTTATTGAGAAAAACATATGAGATTCCATGAGACATTTACATGTTATACGAAGTGATTACGGGATTATGAGAACAAGAGTACAAATGGGCCAATATTGGCAACATGATTATGATAACAAAATTTGATACACTCAAATTACACCTCTTTTCAGAAGCATAAGCGATCGTTATCACGTAAAGAACCCTGCTTGTAGGTTGGGTCGATCCTATGAGGAATATGGTTTAGACTTAGGTTCAATAACGATTATATTCGTTTAGCCAATGTATTTCTGAGACAAATAAGTAAAAGGGCGGGGAGAATTTGTGTAACAAATATTGGAAATTATGAAAGTAGTTAGTAAGCAAGATTTAAAATTTTGTTGTTATCAAATTGAGTAGGAAACTAGGTTATACATGTTCCTCATAAGCTCATAACTTCGTAATCCTAGTAATAGCAATCCCTTCCTAGTGTATTACATGCAAAGCGATAAGTTATGTATCTCTAAATCCTTGGTCCGGCATCTAGAGAATTTCACCCCGCACCTTGGTCCGGCTACGTGTGTATAATTTACTAACCCTTACCATTACCTCATATTACACGTCACAACGATGTATGACTTAGTTTTCACCCTCGCACCAATCAACATTAATTCTATTAGATAGTATCACACTAAATCTATGTTGATAATTCTTTTCTTATTAACTACCTCCTTGGTCCGGCAAGTAGCAACAAGGTGAGTTCTAACATTGTGCACCGTTAAAAAGACTTCTAGACGAAAGAATTATCAATGCATGCAAAATACTATTCGAGAATTACTTAGTTACTATTCATACTTCGTTAATAGCTCATGGTTCCTACAACCCTAGTTTTGAATTTAGTTACCCATATTAGCAAGAAAACAATTTATAATATTTGAAGAATAAATCATGAACCTACGTAGTAGAGTAGAATAATCCCAGAATTTCAACTTGAATTTTAAAGTGAAAATCACCAAAACGTATTTAGGAAATTAAGAATTGCTAAAGTTGCAAGTTAATCTCCCAAGTCAAAAACTAGAACAAAAATAATAATGTCTAACCTCCAGAAAACGATGTTTACATACCCTATATATAGAAAAAATAAGTCCTAACTAAAAAGGAAATGAAATAAGGAAATAAAGCTGCATGATGTGTCTTCATTCTACGAGACTGAACTACGGTCCTGTACCACCCCAAATTCGAGAAAGGAAAAAAATTCCAGATTTTCAGAAGTTGCAGGTGCCACTGACAGAAGCCACCTACGGACCATCAGTCGACTGACGGCCCCGTCAGTCAGCTCCATCGATGGGCCAACCAACTTTCAATTTCATACTTCAGATTTCAAACTTCAGTCGCGAACTACGGCCGACCAGCACGGACCGTCGTTCGATCTACAATCCGTAGGTCTGACCGTAAGTGGGGGTCAACAGCCAATTAGAGGAAATTATTGATTGGGTTAACTTCAGATAGTCATAAATCCCAGCACAAAATGAATTATGTGTCCCATGACCAATGATAAGATAGATAATTGAATCCTCTTTCCAACACCACCGAGTTTGCTAAAATCCAACCTCCAAATAAAGAGTTATGCTCGTTTTAGTGAAGGCATGTCGAGCAGGCCTGACTTACGGACCCAATCTACGGACCGTCGATTGAATGACGGCCCGTCAGTCCCGTCCGTCGATCACTCCGACAGCAGTTAAGTCAAGAGTCTTTTGGTATTTTCCTATTTCGTTTAACCCCTAAGATACATCGTTTAGACCCTAAATCATGAGGTTTTAGTCAGTTTAAGCCTAGAAACATAACTAGAGCTTACCTAAGTCAGATCATTCTTCAAAACTTAGAAAAAATAGAACGCTAAGAGGAGAAAGAGGCCAAGAACCCTAGTTCAAGAACGCAACAAGGTTCCATCAGTTCCAGCCCCGAAATTGAAAGATTTCTTCGTGAAATTCGTCACCAGATGTGTGGGATTTCACTAGTGGGTTCCTTTCGCCCATTAGCTCCCTAGAATTCAGTCAAATTCTTGATTCCATGATTATGAACAGACCTAAGGTTTCTAGAATTCCAACAGATCATCATGAATTAGTTATTTAAATGTTCCAAATCAGATTATCATGTTTGTACTCAGTTTATTTCATGAATTTCAGAACCCTAGCTATGTATTTCTTTAATTCTTGAATTACACATGCTAGGTCAGATATTTCAGTTATTCAGATATACATGCTCCAGTTTTGAACGCCACATTATCAGTATATTTCATCATAAACCCTATATTTGAGTTATAAATCTTGAGAAGCGTTTTTTTAGACAACACTTTAGTTTTAAACTAAGTCTTTGAAAAAGTTAAGATGACTTTTGAGAAAGAGCTTCTAAAACATGAATAGTATGACAATCGAGTAGGTCATCAATGTATGAACAGTATGGTATCTAGATATACCATCAATGTTTATGCAATATGATTTTCCAAGTCATCAATGATCATAGTATAATATGATTTTGAATTGTTTTCTAAGAAGGAGTTTCCAAGTATGAGTATCTACATGTCAGTATTTTAAGTTATTCAGTATTTCAGTCATAATGTATCCAGCTATACATGCCTCAGTTATGAATGCATCATTATCAGATTAATTATTGCATTCTCAGTTTTGCATGTTCAATTTTGAGCTATCCAGTATTACAGAAATTCACTCATAATGTGTTAATCACTTAATCTATTGGGAGTAGCATAACACCGAGTTGGACTAGGGTTCAGCGTACCCATATAGTCCCAGAACTACGAGACTCGTAGGTGTAAGTCCCCTATGTGGGCAATATCAGTTATTGATCACGCCAGTCATGCCTCTATACCTTTGGCCGGGTATATTAGGTCCTCTCAATAGGGCGTATACATCGGACTCCACATTTACTCATGTGGTTTTATTGTCGGTTATTAGTAGCTCCCAAAGTTCACTCAGATTCTATTGCATTGACCTCATTGACAGTACAGTCAGTATTCAGTTTCAGCATGTTATAAATTTTGTCATTGCATTCAGTTAGCTCAGTATTCAGTATCTATATCATGTTCAAATTATGCTCTTGCTTTATTGCTCGTTCAGTTATATGTTTATTTTAGCGTTATTCTATCCTGCATGCTCAGTACCTTTCAAGTACTGATAGATACTCTACGCTACATCTTCTCGTGATGTAGGTTCAAGTTCTCAGCATCCAGATCACGCTTAGATCGGTTCCCAATCTTCAGTTCAGCAACATCAGTGGTGATTCCTCATTCTTCGAGGACTAGTGACATGTTTATCTTTATCGTTATTAGTCTGTAGTTTCAGTTTTGTTAGATCTAGTTGGGGCATGTCCCAACATTTCTAGTCAGTTTAGAGGCTTATTTCAGACATAGTTAGATTCAGCTTAGTATTGAGTTAATATTTTCTTTGTATTAAACTCATCAGTTTTCATTCATTTCAGATTTAGTATAT
>JAJOOS010011545.1:0-18351 GCA_029582725.1 Solanum chiquidenum | reverse complement strand
TATTATTATTATTGATGATATCATTTTATTTTATACGATCTTCGTATTATTGAAAAATGATCAGATTTAGGAAAATAATTACAGTATGAAATCCGATAAATAATTTTTTTCATATAACTTTATTTTGCTAATTTTGTATTGTATCATTTAGCTAATGAAACATGGGATAACTCAGCAAATTAAATGCCTTGATTTCATTTTTTCTATTTTTATTTGCTTTTAAAACAAAGTTAAGTTGCCAAACTTTGATCTTAAACACCATATATTCTATGTTTAATACAAAATTATATAAACAGCCGCTAATAGAAGTAAATGCACAACTAATCCAGTAATTATTAATCCTCATATTACAATATCTAAAAGGTAAGTTCCTTATAACATTATTAATATATTATAGACTAAATATCTAAATAGATCTCTAAATTTTATACGATTGACAAGTTTGACACTTCAATTTATTTAGCGATTAAATATACATTTCAGATAAATAGAAACGTGTCTCATAAACAATCAAGTTATAAGCAAAACCAATCATGTGAGCATTACTTGTCGATGATATATATGATGTAATATGAGATTCAAGATAACACACAATAATTAGCACTAAATAGGAAATAAGGAGAAAAATAGATATTAATAGAGACAATAATTAGAAAAGGATTTAATTAATTAGATAAAAGTAAAAATTAAACACTCAATTAAACAATTGTAATTAAAGAATAAAGAGAAATTGAACTTATACAAAGAAATATATATACTTACCTAAGTAATCGAACACGTTCGATTGAAAAAATTAAACCTTAGTTTCTATTATTTATTTATTATTATAGATGAACTAACCTAAGTTAGTTACAAATAATACAATTGAGCTAAAATAAATGAATTTGCATTGTGTAGCCGATTAACTAATCAATTGACCCTCAATGCTTACCTTCATTCATTTGCTTCTGCAAATTCACATTACTTCGTTCGTTTTAATTTATTTGTCCTGATTTGATTTGATACAGATTTAAGAGAGTAAGAAAATGAAATTTTATAATCTTAAATTAAAGATATGTTAAATATATCAAAATATCACTTAATCTTGTGGTCCTAAACATGTCATGTGGAAAATTAAAATTAAAAAGCTTCTTACAAAACAAACAAAAAAAGAGGCAATTTTTTAGACGAATAAAAAAAAATATGACAAACAAATTGAAAGTTTGAGACAGATGAAACATTCTATTCTTCTTCTCCCATAGTCCCCTTTACATGTGTCTATAATCAAGGGTGGATCCTACTATATAGTACCGAATTCGTCTAAAGATAGAAATAGTATCTCTGACGTAAAACATAAATTTATGTATAAAAATTTACTAAAATTGCTTCCATAACTTTGAAAATGTGATTTTATGTATAAAAAATTACTAAAATTGCTTTTATAACTTTAAAAACATTATGATTAAAATATTAAGAATCTTAAATATTAAATTTATAATATTTTAGTTCTGAATTCACCTCGAATTATAATATCATAATATTTTATGACTAGAAAGACTTCCTACTCTACTTATCTATTTTCTCCGTCTCAACATCATTCGCTTCATGAAGGTCAATTTAAATAATTTTTTTATCAAGTTAATATTTTTTTAAAATTTGATATTAAAAAATTATACGAAAAGTACAATATAAATTTTACTTTTTTCATGTCAATATGATGAAAAAAAAAATTATTTTAAATTATTGATCAAAATTTATATAATTTGAATTTCGGAAAATAAATTTATCTCCCCCCACCCCCACCCCCACCCCACCCTCCCCTAACCCCCAACCAACAACACACCACCAAAGCTGAGACAAGGAATCTTCCTAATTTTGTTTAATTATGTGGACAGTCAAAATTGACAAAAGGTACGAGACCAAATTAAGGAGAACTATTATGCACAAATCACAAGAATAAGATGAAAACATAAAGAAAAGTTTGACAACCATAAAGAGAATTAGTCCAAAGTTTGGACTAATTATAATAAAATATTATTGCAAATTGAACTAACCCTTAAATCTAATAAAATATTTTGTCATCCATGGTTAAATGGAATTTCAAAAAAGGTCGAAAGTTTTTTTTTTGTTTTTCTATCGAATTTTATTTTGGAGTCTACTAATTCATATTCAGGTCAAATATGATCTATTTATATAAAAAAAATGTTTTTTAATATGATTTTTTCATATTTACAATCTGAATCCTATTCATTCCACCACAATCCTCGTTGATTAAGGTTAAAAGGGGTAAGACAACAACAAAACCATGTTTTCCTTTGTAGCTTGGACCTTGGAATAGTATGGAAGTTTTATTTTAATTAGCAAATTAGTAGCCACTAATTTCACACAAATGCTAATTAATTAATAAAAGCAAGAGGTTTTTTTTTTTTGTTAAAGTCCTTTGATCATGAAATTAGGGACATACAATAGTTTTTTGATTAAAAAAAAATTAACACCAACACCAACAATCATCTCGTTTGATACCTTCGTGAAATCCATAAAATTGTAACACAAATTAAACTTATAGACTAGAGTATAGTAGTATTGGTGCTAGTTATTTCTTAAATAAATAGAGTTAACGGTTAATAACATACTTAAAGTATTTTGAATTTTCAAATTTTCTATCAGGTGTGTTAGTTTTTTTATTTAAATTATCACCAAATATTTATCAAAACACCCCTTAACTATTTAATAATATTTCAGATAGAAAACTCATGCACATAGTTCAGATCGATATAAAACTCAAAAATCAAAATACTTTATATATGCATTTTTTACCTTCACTCAAATATATATATATATAATTCGATTCTTGTTGTCTCCTGTTGAAAAATTGTGAATTAAGAAATAGGATATTTGTTAATGTGCACGTGTCTTCACATCTAATATATAAAATATACTCCCTATGTCCCTAACTACTTGTCCACTTTTACTTTTATAGTTGTCCCTAATTACTTGTCTATTTTGGCAAATCAAGAAAGTGTAATTGTTTTTACCTATTATACCCTCAATTAATTACTTTGAAAAATGTATAACTTCTTGAAAATCTTAAATTTTTAATTCATCCACTTCATAGTTAATAGGGATAAAATGATAAACTCACTATGTCAATAATTGTTTTCTTAATAGGTGTGTTAATTTAAAAGTGGACAAATAATTATGGACAGAGAGAGTATATTATAGTAGTAGTTTTTTGCAACTATCGAAAACCTCATTATAAAGAAACCAAACATGCATATTATTAAATTAAATAGTTGTTAATTAATTAAAGAGTTGATATATACTAAGATAAATACTTTATCTATCATAGAAGTCATCTCAACCCAAATGACAGAACTATATGGTTGTCAAAATCTTATCATACAATTTATTCTCTTCTTAATAATTTTTAATTAGTAAAATTTGAATCTGATTTCAACTCTAAAATTAATAAGTACTACCTAATATATAGTTAAAATAATTTTATAGATAATTTCCTTAGAGTATATTCCATGCATAGACCAATTAGGTCAAATAACCAATTTTGTAAATAATGTTAATTCAAGCAAAAAGTAATATACAAGGATCAAGCTACAACAACGATATTTTCAGTGTAGTCTCACAAAATAGAATCTGAAAAGGATAGAATGTATGCATGTCTTATCTCTCCCTCAGAGGTAAAGATCAAATTGTTCCGAAAAATCTACGGCTTAAGAGAAATAGTCCCAAAAAAAGTACTCCTAAAAAAAGTACAAGAAATAGCAAGTCAAAACAATAGAATAATCAAATGCAAAAATAACAAATAGTAAGATAAATCAAAAGACAAGCAACTATATATAGGAGAAGAAAAAAAGAAGTAAAATGTAATGCAATTACATAAATTGTGATTATAAGTTCAATATATTTGAAAAATTAGCGTGATTTTATTGCAAAATAAAAGTATTCTAGATACTATATTTTGTATGGTATGAATAATTGTTTCATACAATTGGCTCATTTTTATTTTTTTAGAAAAATATAAAATTGTGTTGATCATAAATTGCCTCTTGTTAACATGTTAGAATTGCTCTATTGATGTGTATATTGCTTGATATGTATTCTTCTTTCTTTTCTTTTTTTTCCTTTCATTCAATATTCACTTTAAGATTTGATCAATTCAAATTTTTGATAAGTTTCGTTTTGAGGAATAAAACATTTTTTTATCAAAGATAATTCTATTTAATCTGAAACATCAATAAAGAATGAAGGAATACTTTATTAAAAAAGAACATGACATGAATTTCCTAATAACTTCAAATCCATTTTTTTTTTGCAAAAAAAATAATCACTTTTTCCATCTCCTTCACCATATTGATAAATAAAATTAATAGAATTTTGTTGTTTTGTTAACCACTTTGTTGTTGCCAACTTCTTTTGTCTACTAGCACTTTATTTTCATCCACTTATTTCACTACCCTATTATATTTTCACATTTGTCCAAATTCCAAAAACTCAAAGAGACCTTATCCACAAAACCAACACTTGTTTTTCCTATTTTTGTCCCGGAGAACACAATTAATATAGAATGTAATTCGTAAAAAAATGTTTTTCCTATTTTTATTTAAGGAAGTCATTTTCTTATTTTTAAGCAACTTTCTTTCTCCTAAAAAAAATATTTTAAAAAATTTTTAACCAATCGAACATGAAAAAATTGAAAAATATATGAAATTCTTCTTTTTTTTGGTATGGTCCGATCCAATCGACTATATAGGTAATATTTTGAAAATTTTGAAAACCCATTACTTGCAAAGTGCAACATAAGGCAAGGAATGACACAATTCATAAACAATTTACTTTAATTTGTTAGTAGAAGTATTAGATAAGTAATTTTAGATTGATAAAATAGTAAATATTCCTTCATTCTTATTCAGAAGTTTAAATTTGAGTTCAGAGTATAAAGCACTTTGGGTAGGGAGTTTTTAACCTCTAAAGTGGGACTTTCTGATATAAATTCAAGTTAATTTGACTTCAAACCAATATCAAACACCAAATTTAAAAAATAAAATAAAATTTAGATGTTAACATAAAACTTTTAACCATAAATCGAAATTTAGTCACGCTCCAATATAAATATTGAATATCCAGTTAAAAAAGAAAAAACTAGGACAAGTTAAGACTATCCCCAAAATAAGGTATCATATTGAAATTTGTCCTCGAAGATATCTTCTTAACCATATGTTACACTTCCTCGTAGGTGTGAGTTGTGATTGACTATTTATCTCTAAAAATTAACAAAATTAAAAAAATTGAACACATAAAATTTAAATTTTAGATTTGTCTCGCGGAATCGTCAATTATTTTTTACTAGATATGTGTATTTATAAGCCAAAATAAAAATAGTGTACAAATATAAATGCTTAATATACATATCAATAATCCCTTAAACTTTTCAGTAAAATTCGTTCAGACACTTATACTACAATTTGTTTCAATTAATTAAGCACGTGAACATATAATAATGCATTCCTATTAGACAATTTCAGTTCAAATTTTGATAAAACGTTTGTGGGTCAAATACCTATTAATGAGTAGATAATTAAGTTAATCAATCACAGCTAATGGATTACGAAAGTTGAATACCTTTTCATAGAATATAGTAGTAGTAATGAGATTTTGGTTTAGCAAGGGTGGAGCTTATGTTCACACCGGCAAATTTCTTTGTTTTGTAAAGTTTATTTGGTAAATAAAATTTTACTTACCAAAAAAAAAAAGTTAATCAATCACTTAAAATAGGAAAAAAGGTCTGAATTTCTGAGCTTTGATCGAAATCGTTGTTATGATACCGAACTTTGGAAAGGACCTTTTACCCCTTTGCACTATTTAATAGTGTATTTTAAAGATATATATGTGCCCACGTGAATATCAAAAATATTGCATCATTATAAATAGTAATGTGTCCACGTGGGCACATATATACCTTTAAAATACACTAGTAAATAGTGCAGGGGGTAAAAGGTCCTCCATAAAGTTTGGTATCGTAACAACAATTTCGACCAAAGTTGGAGTATTTTTCAGACTATTTTCGCCTTAAAATATGTCACATTCTTTAATTATACACATTAACTTAAATAAATCGTAAAACCTTAAATCTGTTCCACTTGAGGTTGGTGTGTATAATTAATATAGATGAAATATTTTATGTGGTTAACTTAATTACCTAGTTAATCTATACTTGAGAAGATGCACAAAAAAAAATTCTAAAATTTAATTTGAATCGAAAATGTCTAATGAATTATGTAGTCACGTGCTCACTTGAAACAAATCATACCTTGAATTTACTTTACCATAATTTTAAGTAAGAAATGATGAGGTGAAGACATTTAAGTTAATAAAAAAGCACACATATCATATTTTTTATTAATCTGCTATAAATATCGAATATGAATAATTTTTTACCGATCAACATAAATCACTTGTCAATTCAGACTTAAAACAACCCCATCAAGTATTTGAAGTAACAAACACTCGAATGAATCAAAATAACAAACCACATAGCCTACCCCTTTCCTTCAAGCAAAAGCCTATTTTAACATTTGCTTATTATTAATTGACAATTCATTCCCATCAAAGTATTTATGTATGCAAAAATGCTTTAAAGTTGTAATAAAACTTAGTCATATAGAAAAACAAATGTGTAACCTTTAAATTGTTTTGAAGTCAAGAAAAGAAGTTAGAATAATTGAAGTACAAGCAACAATATGTGGTACTAATATTAAAAGGGGGTCAAAATGAGAAAGGAAAAAAAATTCAAGATTGTAAGGAAAAAATAATATTTGAATTGAAGATTATGATGAGTAGTCTTCAAAGTATTAGTAGTAGTGGAAGAACATCAACAAGTGAGGATAATAATAATATTAATGATGAAGATCAAGAGATGACAAAATTGGCATTGGCTTCATTTCATGCAAGAGAAGAACAAATTGAGAGGAAAAAAATGGAGGTGAAAGGAAAAGTTGAGTCTCAACTTACCCGGGCTGAGGAAGAAACTAGGCGTTTGGTTCGTGTCTGGGAGGTACAGTTCATATTATCTGTCTTTTAAGATTTTAGGCGTATGGTTTTGTGTCTTGAAAGTATGGTTCATATGATATGTGTTTTAACTAGGAGGTAAGGTTTATATTATGTCTTTTAAGACTCTATGTATTTGGTTTATGTTTGAGACGTATGATTTATGTTATTTATCTTTTTAAAGATTCTAGCTAGGTGTTAGATTCGTTTCTCGGAGGTATATATGGTTCATATTATTTGTCGGCTAATATTTTAGGTGTCTGGTTAGTATTTCGAAAGTACAGTTCATATTATCTTATCTGTTCTTTTTAAGATTTTTGCACATACATTTTTTTTAAAAAAAGAATTGGATATTTTATATATAGGACTGGTTTTCTTATTAAATCATCCCTTTATATCTATTTTGTATGTCAACACAAGGATTCAAAAATTCGACATTCCCTCCTTTAAGAAAAACGCATAAGAAGGAAAGATCTCTTGCTTCAACATTTTCTGCCTGAATTGTTGATCATCACCTGACCTTACATGGAAACCTCGTGCTGAGTGATTCTCCTCCCATGTGATTTTCCGAAAACATAAACACGTGATTTAGTAAATAGGAAACTACAACCAACTAATTTGGAAAATTATTATTGCAACTAACTAATTTTGATTATTTTTGTGAAGGAGCTTGAAGTGTTGACAGATCCAATGAGAAAAGAAGTTGCAATGGTACGCAAGAAAATTGATGTGATTAATCGTGAAATTAAATCACTTGGACAATCATGTCAAAAGAAGGTATATTCTTTTTTCTTTTCTTTTTTGGTTTTATTTGTTTTATATATTAGTTAAATTAATAATTCTATAACTAGTTATACTAGTATCAATTAATTTGTATCTTTCTCATAATACTCCTTCACATTTATAGCCGGCCAAGCTTTTGGGAAGCAAAAAGTGTTTTTTATATATATATTTAAAAAGTAATTATCTTAGAAAATCAAGGTGTTTTGACCTAGTGTCGTTTGGTTGGAAACAAGTTATTTCAGGATAAGTTATTCCACCACTATGATATAAATGGTGTGATAAGTTATCCCAAACATGACAACCAAACAAGAAAAAAAAAATTATCTTATCACTATTATTTTTAAGGAATAAGGGTCTGGAAAATATCCCAACTTTGGTCGAATTTGTTGTTACGATACTAAACTTTCATGAGGACCTATTACCTCCCTAGACTATTTAATACCGTATTTTAAATATATATATTTGCCACATGGACATAAAAAATAATGCAAAATTATAAATAATAATGTGTCCACGTGGGCACATATATACCTTTAAAATACACTATTAAATAGTTCAGGGGATAAAAAATATACTATTAAATAGTTCAGGGGGTAATAGGTCATCATGAAAGTTTAGTATAGCAATAACAAATTCGACCAAAGTTGGGGTATTTTTTAAACCCTTATCCTTATTTTTAATCCCTCATACAAAAAGTGTTTTGAGTAGTAGTAGAAATTACTTTTCAAATATTGAAAAAGATAATTTTTTCCCTAGAAGCATTAAAACTTTGGTCAACACCAATTACTGCTCTAATATCAGCAAAAGTATTAAACACAAATGATATCCTCCATTCTGAAAAACACTTTTGACAAATAAAATAAAAAAAAAATGAAAAAATTGTATGAAATAACAAACTATTAATTCAAATTAAATGTTATAATCATAGTTGATTTTATTTGTAATTCGCAGCAAACATCCCATTTTTTGTCATCTGGTTCGGTATACAATTAGCCATTTTCGATATACAATTACCCATTCGGTATACAAATATATAAAATGTGTTTGTGTTTGTATAAAGCGAGAGAGAAGTGTATATACAAATACAAATACATATATTTTCGTCTTATACACTTGTAATTATACAAATACAGATCTTATTATACAAATTACAATATTTAAATTTATACAAAACTGAACAATTTGTATAAAATTGGATGTATCTAGCGAATTATACAAATCAAAAGCTCCATAACAAACATAAAATTTGTTATGGAGCTGAATTATGCAAACTATAGCTATAACGTACAAATATGATTTTTATGTTTGCTATATGTGAAAGTTGCTCAATAAAAATTCAAGCATATTATAAAAGTTTGATCAAATAGGCTATTACTTGAATACGCAAATGTGTTTGTAATTTTAAGTAATTTTTTGTTTAACGATGTTCCTCTTGTAAATTAGGAGAAAGAGTATAGAGAAGTTTTAGAGGCTTTCAATGAAAAGAACAATGATAAAACTCAACTAACATCCACTCTTGTTGAGGTAAAGATTCATAATTCATAATAACCATTCTTTTATATATTTTTAAAAAAAAATTACTTTTAAGAAAATACCCCTAATCTAATTAATTTTATTGTTGTTGTGTATTTGTCATTTTTTAGTTGGTGAAGGAAAGTGAGAAGCTCAGAATGGGCAAGCTAGAGGAACTAAGCAAAGTTTTAAATCCCAAACGCTAGTAAATGCTATCAACATATTCTCTATGTATTATACCTACCAATTTATTTTAACTTTCACTTTATATCCCTTCAAATAATGTACCCCTAATTCCCTCCCTTGATTTGATTTTTCACCATTGTTGAGATTGTAAAAAAAAAAAAAGTGAGATTTGTTTGGTTTTACTCTTCATCATGTCTATTTCACTCATGTAACGCCACGTTGAGAACAACAACATACTGACAACATTACCCCTATCTTGGGAGGACCCTAGGCTCAAGGAAAATACAAATAGCGAAAGTAAAGAAGCCACACCAAAATACTATAGGAAGCATGAGATCTAGAAAAAAGAACATTAACTATAGTAAAATAATACAATAATCGAAGTACATGAAACTACAGAAGTTGAGTGAGAAAAACTTAATGCAATGTATGAATTTTGAACTATATGAAGGATGACATATATTCATTACTATAAACTATAATGTCGTAGTCACAAATAAAAACAGCAGAGGTATAACAGTCAATATAGGAAAAAACTTATACAATCTGCCAGAGAGCTAGGAGGTTTATGGAGTAAATTCAAGATTTTGCATGTCCTAGCTAATTCACAAGGGTTGACAAAGAGCAGTAGAATTAATCTCGAAGAAAAGCTCACGATGAAATATACCGTATAGATTTTGATGTTTTTAGCTTGATCCTAAATCCAAAAGGAGTTGCCTGTACTCAACCAGCAGATGTGGTATATCATCCATACGCAACTGCATATCACAGAAGAGAAATAACTCAAAACTGATGAATCAAGAGGAGCAAATGACATCGAGATTCATTACTACTAAAATAAAACAAAAGAAAAGACAAAAGTGAAGAGCTAGCAATAAATAGATCATAGATATAAACATATGCATAATGTCTTGTAGGTTATGATGGCATTTTATGATTTAAATGGAAAAACTTAGTCACTCGGGATTCATCTATCTGACTTCAACTTGTTTGGGATTGTCAAGTCTCACATTAGTGAGTGAATGTATTGTGGTCTTCACATGGTATCAAACCCAGACCCAACAATTCTTGTTGTTGTGTTTCATAGTGTGTTGGACCCCTGCATTATGTTATTCACTCTCCAGTTTCAAACATGGGCATGTGGGGAGTGTCAAGTCCCAAATGAGAACAGCGTACAAAAAGTAAGCTTTTGAAGATTAAGTATAGTGTGATATGGAAATATGTAACATATTACAGTACCTTCTAGTGGAACGTAATAAGTGAAGGAAGCCCAAAAAAAAAAAAAAATTACTTGTGAGGTTTGCATTGAAGAGAGAACATAACTGTAAAGGAACCTGAAGTATTAAATACAATCTGCAACCGTTTTAGGATAATTTCAAAATTATTGTGTTACTAGTTTTGAAACAAGTACGAGTTAGTTCTTCTTGGTAACGAACCACATAACGAATTCAGTAAAGCCTTAAGAAGAGTAAAAAAGAGCAAAGTTCTTTTGACTGTGCTGAAGCTAGGATCAACCCTCAACAAATCAGAATATTAAGCACCGAGGACGCTTGATCAATGGACATGAGAGATGATAGTGAAGCAACCAAGTATTCAGATGTAAATAACATCAAGACTAACAAATAGAACCTTCAAGAACTCATACCTGACTAACATTCTTGATATGATAGAATCTGTAAGTCTCTTTCCCCAGAGATCCAGGATTCATTGATTGCAAGAATGCTCCAAGATTTTCCCTACATCAAATGATCAAAAGTTATAAGAAGGTGACCCACATTTCGCCTGAGGTATTCCCTGCCCCTCCATTTTCTTTTTTCTTTCCTTTTCAGGAGAAGATTTGTTCCTACTTCCTTCAAACGTGTGGTTGTACATTCACAAAGAACGTAACTAGACTTGATAGCAAGTATGACATATTTTATTTGAAATCAATGAATAACTTACTCCTGAGTCCTGACAAACATCGATAAAGTCAGTGTCTACACTTAAGTCATACTGGTTGAAAGGAGATTCTAAAATTTCATCATCATATCTAAAAAATCTATAGTATAATGCCACAATGTTTAGTCTCACACCAGTAGAACACATGAAAACTTCAAAAGATCATAAGCAAAATACTTGCTACCACACAAGTCTGTCATAACTTGGGGTAATCATGAGTTCTTGTTGTCGAAATTTCGGAGAGGAGGAGAATTCTCAATCTCTGCCATTCTCTTTTAAGACAGTGATGAAATAATTTTTTACTACATCAAGGTGATCAACCTGCTTACATAACATAGCTCTAATACCTAGGTATTTATAAACTTTTCTAGCATGTCCCTAGTCTATACTTGTTTAAAAATTTAATCCTAGATTTTTTTTATCTTTACTAGTTCATGTACAAAATCATACGTGCATCCTCATTAATTTTCTAATACATGAACCAAGTAAAATTCATGTATTTGAGATGAATCAAGTTTATTTTTTCAACACTTAATGCACGGATGAAACATCTCAGTCTGGTGCTAAAATGCTACTCTCACTGTTCTAATTTATGTACGGTGTTTGACTGGGCTAGTATTATATGTGCAAGGAGGCGGGCAAGGATGTGGTTCATCTTCTTCTTCATTGTGGTCTTACCATGAGGTTATGGTGGGACATGTTTAGGTGGTTTGTTACTTCTTGCGCAATGCCAAAAACTGTGGAAGAGTTGATTGGAAGAGCGGGAGAAGGAGGAGAAGACATAGGGCATGAAATGTGGTCCCACTTGTGTTAATGTGGGTTGTGTAGAGAGAGAAATACAATAGCTTTTGAGGGGTAGAGTCAGGTTTTTCTCAATTGAGGAGTAGCCTCTGATCCCATATTTTCATTTGGTGCACCCATAGAGTTCCCAATTGTATAGAAGATTAGGTGGAATTAGTAGAGAATCATCTATTTTTGTAGATTCTTTACCTTTTGGTATACCCCTTGTATACAGCCTATTTTTGGTCATGTTTATGAATGAAAATACGTTTACTTGATAAAAAAAAAAGACATTCTCTTTAGGATAGACTAAAAAGAAAAGTATGTCTATAAGTCAGAACGCATTTAGTATTATATTCCAACAATGCTATAACCTTTATACTTACACTTCACTAGTGAAATTTACCATTACTTCACCACTCACAAAAGTTGTCCAACTTGATCATCTTTTCCAAATGTAAGTTCTTTACATTCATAAGAAAACCAGATATCAACCCAACACAAAAATGTAAAAAAACAGTGATCTCACTCTTTAATGCGGGTAACACTGCGCTTGAAGTCACGAAGTAATGGGCTAAGCTCTTTTAATTGAATTGACTTCGGCGAGGACTTTGACCAGTGGTCGCGAAGTGCTTGTACAGCCTTCAGTGATCAAACAATTCTAGGTTAGAAATTGCAAAGCATTCTCTTATGGCATAACATATACTGAGCAAAGAAACTATAACCTCCTTATTACTGAGAGCTCCCTCTCCAATGAATTTAGATGCCAATTCTAATAATTCTGTATCTTCCAACTCATCTTCAATTTTCTTTGCATTGGGATTGGAGATGGATACTGAAATTCCTATCCTTTTCTGCAACTCAGACACAGCATCTTCTTGCATTTGCCTATCCTATCAATATTCAATAGTAAGAAAGAGTTAAACCAGTTGATGCTTTTTCTGTCATACAAGCAGTATCAACACACTCACCTAAATATCTATCAAAGCATAATCAGAATAAAGAGGACTACTAGGTTGACAGATAAAGACATGGTAAAATTGGCACCCTCAACTACTGCCACCCACAAAATCATCCCCTCTCTCTCCCTCTCTCTCTATGACATGCATAAACATACTCGAGGAAATCAACAGAAATTATTATTTAAAAAATGCACACACATGCATGCATGTAGATGGTATCGTCTGGCAATCACTTGCTTAGAGAAAACACTGTGAAGCTTTGGAAAGTGGTCAAAGCTGAGGTGCCACAACTTTGAGGCCATCAGATTAATTCCATGCAAAATCAAATTGACCAGTGTCTGTTTATACTCTTCCCCAGATGAATAAGGTTGGCTTTGTCATCCTCTATATGTGGATATCTTTATTATACCATAAACAACTATCTTGACTTAGTAACACTTCCCATAAAGGGTCGTACTGTCATTGCTTCACTCCAGGAAAATTGTTTGACACCTCATTCTTTGATAAGACGAGTAAATGTTATTAATTACGAAAGAAATGTCCTATCCAAAACTAACAAAGTAGATTAAATTTCTTTTCAAATTTGAAAAGTTCTCATCTCATATCCAAGTGATTCAAATTTTCTAAGCGGCTCTTTTTTTCTTGGGTATCATTCAGTAATCATTGCTTGATGTTTAACTTCATACACAGACTCCACTGATCAATTCCGTCCATGAGTCAAATATGATATCAAACTCTTTGATACATCATCCAGCTGAGATGTCAAGGCTCCAAATAACAGTGAAAAGGAACTGAATGTCATATTGTCCTAACATAAACAAATCTTTAACACTTGAAGTGAGAGGGCAGTGATGGAAAATGAAACTTCAGGGGCCTATACCTTCTCCATACTTGTCATTGAAGCATCCTGGTTTTCATGGATGGCCTTGGGAGGAGGAGCCGTTACGCGCTTAGCAATTGGATCATCTAAAGATTCAGGAAAAAACAAACGCACAAGAGGTCAATTGAAAGAATGAAAATGTTGCGTACACAACTCTAAGACAAAAGAACTTTCTTCACTTCTCCAAGACATGCATTAGCTCAGAGCTAGCACTATCTGTTGTCAAATTGTGTAACATTGTTAAACAGTACAACTCTAGGACAATTTAAACGGGTGACGGTTGCTTAAATGGAAGCTATTTTCCTGACATATTTTCATACACTACTACTGACCAACTCAAACAGGGCTATATGCAAATTCCAAGGAAAATTTGGAAGTTGAGAAGATAAAAACAAGCTTCTGATATCAATTTCCAAATGATCTAACAGAATTACAGTTCAACAGCATATAATCACACAGGTAATACATAAACAACAGAGGAAAAAATGCATGGAGAACAGAAATATGTTAAGGGAGTAATCACATTAAGTTGATAGAACAAAATGATAGTATAAATTTTTGGAAAAAGAAGAACTCCGCTTTACAATGAGAGACTAGACAAATCGATGCATTTGAATGGGACTCAATACCTTCTGGAACTAACCACCACAGATCACCATAAGTTGATTTTCCGTCGAACCCTCCAAACAACAAATATCGTGACCCAATTGAGGTCAATGAGTGGTATGCTCGTGCAACTGGCGGTTCATTAGTAGTTGCTAGGCGTTTCCACTGTACAGACACTGGAAACAGAAAAAGTTAGAACAAAATACTCTTGTCGACTATAAACAAAATCATGAATGGTTTTCAGGCCATTTAACTATGTGCCTCCATCTTAAATAAAACCTAGACCAATAAATTGTGGAGAGATTTGTTAATCTGGTTAAGTCTTCAAGGTTGCCAGAATACTTTTGTCTGTACAAGCTATAGAAATATATTAATGTAGATCAAGAGTATGATGGAATGAAAATGTAAAACAAGCTCCACCATGAGAAGAAAAGTAAAAGCTGTAACGTACTACTAGTTGCAAAGCCTATATCAGTGTATGGAGTGGGATAGCAATTGTGGAAAGTATTGATCAACCATGCTTACCCCTGTCTAAAACAACACAATCATTGTAGTAAACATCATACCGACTCAACCAACCACCAGTTCCATGACCTCCAAATAACAGGAGCTGCAGAGAAAGTGTAGATCAGTATGCTGTTTCCACAATCTTTTGTTTGTTGCTGGAAGGAGGGAAAGGTTTGAGTAGCTAAATCAAGTGGAAACATATAAGTGGAATTGTAATAATCATTAAATAACCATACTTATACACTCTAATGCAACAAAAATTGCATAGAGATTTAAGTCAACCTGGGGAAGTTCATCTAGAATTTAAAAATTAACAATGACTGTTACTGCTGATATAGACACAACTTTGTATTTTCTAGTTTGGGCTTACTTGAACTTGCATACACTTACGCCCCCCTAGGTGAAGAGATATGTACATACAGCTCCAAATTTTATATGCATCAATATGAACATACTATGGGAGTTAAATTAGAAGGAAGTAACGAGTGTATGAGTTAGTAGTTACAGAAAATTGTTATTATTCACCACCAATATTCTTTTGGTACTTCTCAAAATGGCAACAGTGCATCAACCACAAAAGATTTCGGCTCCTATATTTCTACTACCAGATGACACAGAGTGGGTTAAACGAAAACTTGGGATCCTATTCTCAAGGAGGTATTATATGCTATTGAAATTGTACTCCCCGAGAAACCTCGAGGTGTAACAGTACGCACATCAGAAAGGTGCTAAGTATGTCTTCATTGCAAACAAATTTTCAAGGGATTTGACAAGATAGATGATGTTAGATGTAAAACACATCGCAGCAGATAAACATCAACACCCCAAGAACAGTGCTAACTCATTCTTATGTCCTTATATCAACTATTCAATTGTAGAGATTTTGTATAACGTGATTTTCACCATGAAATGGACTTACATGGAGTCCTCCAGATGTAACTGTATGTCCACAACGCGCTGTAGGAGCTTGACCTGGAATCTTCAGTTGGGTCCATCCAGGGCTTTCATTCTCTTCCTTCCAGAAAATCAGAAATATTGATATAGTTAAGTGCTAAAACAGAATAGTCATAGAAGCTTCAAGGGAGAAATCAAGAAAGGAAGGAAGTGGAAAGACAAAAACATGTTAAACTAACCACGGGAGAGATAGGGAACAAAATGCCATGTGCATACATTGTATATAAATGTGTGTGTGTGTGTGTGTCAAAAGGATGTCTATCCGATAGCAGTAAATGAAATAGAAATTTAAGTTGTACTAACTAACGTATTTCGTCAAGGCCAGCCAAACTCATATTTTCTGGGAAAATTTGTTCCTATTTCTGAAAGGCTGGATAAGCACAACCACATGAACTATTAACTGAAAATGTGTAACATGCCATACCATTTTTCAAGAAGCAACATGATGAAGGTAAATCACATTTTCTCTTACAAAACTGATGATAATTTTGAGAGAAAGGAAACGTCACTAATTAAAAAAGAAGTCTACAGATAAAAACTGAAGATTCAAGGCAAAAGTATAAGTACCTTCTTCAATAAGGCCCTTCAAAGCCCATAAGTCAGCCATGATTGGCCCTCCTCCTCCTACCCAATCAAATATTCAGAAAGGTAATCAAGTATCTGAACACATACAGATGAAACTACTGTACAACCAATTAAAGATATCAATGCTACCTTGGCCTACAAAAGGGGCGTAAAATAGTAAAAGCATCACTAACATATGTAATTGTGATAAACATACCTTCAAATACAAATAACTGAACAGTTAAGTTAGGATGTTTGTCAAAACGAAAGAAATATTTGAAAGCAGAGTGTGGGTGTTTTTATGTCATCATTACAAGAGGACCATGCTAGAGATTAAGCTCACCACACAAGTGGATGAGGAAAAATTCCTTTGTTTGTTCAGTAACAGCAACAACAATATACCCAGTGTAGCCCCACAAAGTGGGGTCTGGGGAGGGTAAAGTTCCACTGTACACAGACCTTACCCCTACCTCAGAGCTAGAGAAGTTGTTTCCGATAGACCCTCGGCTCAAGAAAAACAGTCCAAAGCAGTCCCGAAAGAGAATAAACGGAAGTGAAAGCATCACAAAGCATGAACAGTAACTACAGCAATACGATAATTGAAGTACAAGAAACATCATATACTAACCGAAATCGAAGGACAAGAAACTATAGGAGCAATATTACGACTACTAGAATGGGTGGATAGCAAGACAAAGCACTATGACCTACTATCTACTTGATTGTTCGGTAAGATGAAGGATTTTCTCACTTTTTTTTACCAAACAGACAAAACTAGAACCTTATTGTCGCATAAAAAATAGAAGAAATCATTTATGTACTTGAACTATTGTTACCATCCACATACTTGTAGAACTTTGCTACAGTTAGGTGACTACAATGCCATCTTTTTTATGACTCAGAAAGTGTCCTAGGAAATTATCAAGTAGAAGGTGATGTGTGATCTTAACATGAAGTATCACCAGGAGAGAGAGAGACAGAGAGATCTCAAGTAGAGACCCATCACGCCTTGGTAGCCTGTATAGATATTCCTGTCTATATCTATGATCTTTCCAGACCACTCCTCCGAGCAATGAATCATTTACTTCAAATACATTTTAAGAGCTTCATACCTACATAATTAGTTTAGTATGTAGCATAGAGGTACAAGAATAAATCCTTAACTTCATGTACCATACTAGGTGTCCTTGAAATTTTCGCTTATACAATAGTGAAACTAAATTTACTCAAGGTATTTATTGATATAAACTTTTTTAATCTAGTGTATAAAAGGGGAGAAAGGAAAGAAAGAATAAAGGTTTGTGCATGGTGTGTCCGGATAAGACAGAGGTGCTTGTGCAGGAAAAGGTGTAAGGGTTGAACTTCAGATACAAAATTTTCATCCAGCTTTAGTTAGATTACCTTCGTCTTATCCTTTCAACAAAACCCTTTGTCAAATTTATCTATTGCTCAATATAATAAGTACAAGACATCAAGATCTTCAAAGCAGCATAAACCCTTTACAATGTATGAAAATAGCTGAATAGCAAGTTACAGAGAGGAACATGATATTTCCAAGACAAAATAATCATGATTATCATCCATATTTACCTCTACCACCATAGACAAGCAATCTTTTCTCAACCATAGTAGCAGTAT